>MCJB01018837.1:25429-81772 GCA_002018475.1 Nicotiana obtusifolia | reverse complement strand
ATATATATATATATATATATATATATATATATATATATATATATATATATATATATATATATATATATATATATAAGAATTTGGAAACTTTTATTCATATAATATTAGAACTAGGTTGCAAGTTTCTCATGTTAGATTACTTGATATGTACTCTTTTAATTTTGAGGTATATATAACATTGTATACGGGGTAAAATCGGAAACAATACTTACTCGATTTCTCAGTGAAGAGAACGGAAGGAGGGTACAGATACACAAAGTTGAAATCGAGGCTGGGAGCCTTTCGTGTCGAGGACTATAAAAGGTGAACGATGTGCTCATCTTCAGGCAACACTCCTCGACCCCAAAGCGAGCTCTAGGACCTTGGACAATATGGCAAACAATTGCGCACGACTAACAAAGGGTCATGATATTCATATCCAACCGGATATCACGGCGCAGATCTCGTCTGATGTCAGTTACGGATCAGTAATTAATGAAATAGGAGGATTTTTTTTAGAATTGTATTAGGGATGGAACTCTCCTACTATATAAAGGAAAAGTTTTTTCTTTAATAGGACATATTATAACACGCAAACCAAGACAATACAAATTTATTTTTTCTGCTTTCTAGCTATTGTAAAGTTTTTACTTTATTGTTGTTATTCATTCACAATTGGCTTCGAACCAAGGGTTGGATCGAGGACAAACTATTGTTCAACCTAAGTACTAGCCAGGTCGTAAACGCTATAGTTAGTTTGATTATTCATTTTGTACATTTAACTAATGTTCTTGATTATTGTTGTTGAATCAATCCACATATTCTTAAAACCGCGTACAAATTTAATTGTTGTCCGTTTTAAGAGTAAACAGTTTGGCGCCCACCGTGGAACTAAAGATAATAGTAGTGATTTGATACAAATCTCCATAACACACTCTAGTTTATACTTGTTCTTTAAAGTCTTAATTTAAGGACAGTTTAAAAATGTCAAATTTTTACTCTGCCCACTTGAACGTTGACACTGAGTCTGGCCATCATAGTGAAAATAATAATCTGGTTCCTAGCAACGAGGTACCTCTTGTTGATCCCAACGGAGTCCCAGTTCCCGATCAGGTCGATGCTAAATCACAGGAGGCCATCGATGTCAACCTGCCGACTGATCTTGAAAATAATGCTTGCGGGGGACCTCAACCAACGGCTCGAGAAGCGGTTGAAGGCGAAGGCGAAGGCAATGGGGTTCGCCTACGGTTAATCTTCTAAATATTGAACACTCAACAGGCGGCGATAGCGCAATTACAGAATCAAAATCACGCCCTCAGCAGAGTTGAGCCCGAATTGTCCGAGAGAACACCCGACGGAATGAGCAGATCACCGAGAGACCGGCTGAAGCTGAGTTCGGGGTCAATCCCGAAATAATAAAAATGCTTGAAGCATTTAATGAAGCAGGTGGAATCAGGTGAAAAGAAAATTGAGGCCAATGATAAGAAGGTGAAAACATACAATTCCAGGGTTGATCAAATCCCGTGAACACCCTTGATATTGAAGAGGCCGAATTCCAAAAAGTTTATCCAAAAGCCTTTTCCTCCGAGCGCGGCACCGAAGTCGATTCCCTAAGAGGTTTCGTATGCTTGACATCCCAAAATATAACAGAACCACGGATCAAAATGAACATGTGACCTCCGATACATGGCAATCAAAAGGAACGACATGAAATCGAGCCGGGGTTACTGAAGAAGTTTGGTAAAACTTTGTCCAAAGGAGCAATGATATGGTATCACAATTTACTCCCAAACTCCATTGACTCGTTTGCTATGTTGCAGATTCTTTTGTGAAGGCCCACGCCAAAGCCATAAAGGTCGAGACCAGAAAAACGGACCTTTTCAAGATTAAGCAAAGAGACAACGAGATGCTCAAGGAGTTCGTGCCGAGGTTCCAGAAGGAACGGATGGACCTACCTCCAGTCGCGGATGATTAGGCTATTCAGGCATTTACTCAGGGGCTTAACCCCCGAAGCTCCTAGGCTTTACAGCAACTAAAACAAAATCTGGTAGAGTACTCGGCGGTAACTTGGGCCGACGTCCACAATAGGTACCAGTCAAAGATCAAAGTCGAGGACGACCAAATCGGAGCCCCTTCTGAGTATGTTTATTCCATTAGGGCCGACAATAGGTACAAGAGAACTTTCGACCATGAGCCAAGACCGGTTTAAGATCGTTACCAACCATATATCACGAATCGAAGGGGAAATGGGTTTGGGTGTCTGCCCATGAGGAACGAAAAGAGAGGCGATCAAGGACCAACTAACCGAGGTCTGATGAGAAAAATTAATTTCGTCAAGCCTCTCAGAGGTAGGGAAGCACCACGATTATCGGAGTATAACTTCAATGTTGATGCTGCCAACATCGTATCAGCCATCGGGTGCATCAAACAGACCAAGTGGCCCCGACCATTACAATCCGACCGTACCTAAAGAGATCCTAACTTGATGTGCAAGTATCACGGTACTCATGGCCACAGAACCGAGGATTTCCGACAATTGAGAGAAGAAGTTTCCCGATTGTTCAAAAACGAGCAACTCCAAGAATTTCTGAGTGATCAGGCCAAAACCAACTTTAGGAACAGGGCCGCCAACAAACAGGCCGAACAAGAGGAGCCTCAGCACGTCATCAACATGACCATTGGAGGGGTTGATTTCCCCTAAGGGCCGATGATAAAACACACTAAAGTGTCTATCATAAGGGAAAAACCCACCCGAGATTATGTCCCGGAGGAAACCATTTCGTTCAGCGACGAGGATGCCGAGGGCATTGTGCAACCACACAATAATGCGCTGGTAATATCCATACTTATCAATAAATTTCGAGTTAAACGTGTGCTGATTGATCTAGGTGGCTCGGCAATATCATCAGATCAAGGGTCGTCTACAGGACCAAATAGTGTTGGTGGTTCAGGTTTCAAACGGATTAAACAAGGCATGCGAAAACACTAAAGGGAAGATAACCTTGCCGGTGAACATCGCTGAGACGATCCAAGGGACAAAGTTCTACGTGATCGAAGGGTACATGAGATACAATGCCTTAATCGGAAGGTCAAAATGGGTTCACAACATGAGGAAAGTGCCCTCAACCTTACACCAAACGCTAAAGTTCAGTCTACGGAGAGCAAACGGCAACAAAGAAAATATTTGCAATCGAGGATGTAATCCCAGTGCTCGTGGTTACGACATCAAGGAACACAGAGTCGATCAGAAAGGAAGAAATCAAATAGAAATCACTGATGCCGATCTCGACCGAACCGGAGGAATGAGAAGTAGACAAGGAGGATGATTATGAGAGTTCCGAAATCTTTCATAGCTCCTGATGATATCGACGCTACCAAATCGGTGGTCAAGGATTTGGAGCAAGTCATATTGATCGAACACCTACCGGACCGAAAGATATACCTGGCCATGGGTTTACTCCCGAGCTTAGGAAAAAGCTCATTAATTTCCTTTAAACTAACATAAGTTGTTTCACTTGGTCCCATCTTGACATAATAGGGATCCAACCAGAAATAACCACTCATAAGCTGAGTTTGGACCCGAAGTTCTATCCAGTTAGCAGAAGAGAAGACCGCAGTCCGAGGTCAAGCATGTATTCATCAAGGACGGGGTATCAAAACTCCTTAAAATAGGATCCATTCGGGAAGTTAAATACCCGGACTGGTTAGCTAACATAGTGGTAGTGCCTAAAAAAGGGAACAAGCTAAGAATGTGTGTAGATTACAAAGATCTAAACAAGGTATTCCCCAAGGATTCTTTTCCTTTGCCTAACATCGATCGGATGATCGACACGACGGCCGAGCATGAGATACTCAATTTTCTCTATGCATATTTCGGGTACAACCAAATTCAGATGGACCCGGAAGATCAGGAAAAGACTTCTTTTATCAATAAATTTGGCACCTACTATTATAATGTAATGCCGTTCGGATTGAAGAACACCGGTGCCACCTATCAATGCCTAGTAAATCGGATATTCGAAGAACAGATAGGAAAATCAATGGAAGTTCATATTGACGACGTGTTAGTCAAGTCCCTGCGAGAGGAGGACCATTTGAAACATTTGAAGGAATTCATCGACATACTGAAGAAATATAATATGAAGTTGAACCCAGAGAAGTGCGCATTCGGGGTCAGATCGACAAAATTCCCAGGTTCATGGTATCCAATAGAGGGATCGAGGTCAATCCCGACAAATCCAAGCCATAGAGGACAACACCGTGGTAGACAACGTCAAAGCCATTCAAAGGCTGACCGGGCATATAGCCGCCCTAGGCCGGTGCATATCAAGGTCCTTGGACAAAAGCCATCGGTTCTTCTCATTGTTAAAGAAGGAGAATAACTTTTCCTGAACCCCAGAATGCCAACAAGCTTTGGAAAAACTCAAACGGTGCCTATATACTCCGCCACTGCTCCACACTCCAAAGGCAGACGAACAGCTTTACCTTTACTTGGCAGTTTCTGAGGTGGTGGTAAGTGGAGTCTTAGTTTGGGAGGAAGCAGGTAAGCAGTTTCCTATTGACTATGTCAGTAGAACTCTAGGCAAGGTCGAAACAAGGTATCTTACCTGGAATAATTGGTGCTCTCTTTGCTAAGCACCTCCAGAAAGCTAAAGCCATACTTTCAATGCCGCCCCATATGTGTCATAACTTCTTATTCGTTAAGGAACATCTTGCACAAACCCGAGCTTCGGTCCGGTTGGCCAAATGGGCTATCAAAATTAGCGGGTACGATATCGAGTATCGACCCTGAACCGCCATAAAATCTCAGATTTTGGTAGACGTTGTGGCGGACTTTACGCCGGCCTTAATACCTGAAGTTGAGAGGGAATTACTGTTAACCCCCTGAACCGCCATAAAATCTCAGATTTTGGTAGACGTTGTGGCGGACTTTACGCCGGCCTTAATACCTGAAGTTGAGAGGGAATTACTGTTAACCTTGGGTATCACCTCAGGATTCTGGACCCGACAGTGCCTCGAATGCAAAGGGTTCCGAACTCATCATCATGTTAAAACCACCCACGGGAAATGTAATTAGACAATCTATTAGAATTGGAAAATTGACTAACAATGAGGCCGAGTATGAGGCCATGATTGTAGATCTAAAATTGGCTAAAAGCCTTGGGGCCGAGGTGATCAAAGCCAAGTGTGACTCCGTCTTCGTGGTAAACCAAGTTAACGGGACGTTCAAAGTAAAAGAAGAACAAATATGAAGGTACGTGGACAAATTATAGGCAACGCTGCATCAATTCAGGGAATGGACCCTAAAGCACATACCTCGAGATCAACATAGCGAGGCCGATTATCTGGCCAACTTGGGTCATCGGTCAATGCTAATGAATTCAGGTTGGGAACAGTAGTGCAGCTCATGAAGTCGGTGACAAAAGAAGGCCACGCTGAAATAAAATCAACGAGTTTAACTTGGGATTGGAGGAACAAATACATAGACTACTTGAAGACCGGAAAATTACCCTCGGATCCCAAAGGATCGAGAGCCAGCATACGAAGGCTGCTAGATTTAGCTTGGTCGAAGGGGCGTTGTTCAGGAGAACCTTCGACGGCCCGCTCGCCAGATGCTTGGGACCGGGAGAGACCGAATGAGAAAAGTTCACGAAGGCACTTGCGAAAACTATTCGAGGGCAGAATCTTTGGTTCGAAAGATGGAAGGATTTCGTACGGAAATGTGATGGCTGCCAGAGACACGCCCTGATGATCCATCAACCGGGAGAAATGCTTCACTCGGTTTCGTCACGTGGCCTTATGAACTGGGGAATGGACATTGTCGGTCCCCTACCATGGGCACCTGGCATAGCTCAATTCATATTATTCATGACCGATTATTTTTTCAAATGGGTCTAGGCTCAGGCATTCGAGAAGGTCCGGGAGAAAGAAGTCATTGACTTCATCTGCGATCACATAATAGTCCATTTGAGATACCGGCCGAGGTCGTTTGTGATAATGGAAAATAATTCATCGACAGCAAGGTAAGTAATTTTTCGAAGATCACAAGATACAAAAAAATATTATTAACACCTTATCACCCTAGTGGAAACGAGCAGGCAGAATCAACAAACAAGATCATACTTTAAAACCTGAAAAAGAGGCTGATGGTGCGAAAGGGAAGTGGAAGGATATCCTTCCCGAAGTCCTATGGGCGTACCGTACAACTTCAAAATCTAGCACCGGGGCCACCCCGTTTTCATTAGTCTAATGAGTTGAAGCCTTAATACCAGTCGAGGTCGGAGAACCAAGCCTCAGTTTCCAATATGCGACAGAAGAGCCAAACGGTGAGGCCATGATCATGATCCTGGAACTATTGGATGAAAGGCGGGAGGCCGCCCTAGTCTGGTTGGCCGCCCAGAAACAGCGAACAGAAAGCTATTACAACCGAAAAGCCGACACTTTCAAGTTGGGGACTTGGTTTTGAGGAAAGTAACATTACACATTAGGAACTCGAACGAGAGAAAGCTGGGACTGAACTCAGAAGGACCACATTGAGTTGTCGGAATAACCCGTAAAGGCTCATACAAACTCGAAGCGGGAAACAGCGTACAACTATCGAACAACTGGAACGTGGAACACTTAAAGGGATACTACTACTAATGTATGAACTCAATTACTCTTTGATCATGTTATAAATCAGATTAATATTCGCAGACAAACGACCAAGGATGGATATGAATATTAGGTCTAAAAGCACGCGTTGCACTCTTTTTTCTTGAACCGATTTTGTCCCAAAGTTGGATTTTTTTGGCAAGATTTTTAACGAGACAATAGTAAAACGTGCTGACTTAAATTAGAATGCCGGTTTCAAAAATGATTGTTCACTTCATATCAACAGTATCCGAGCCCCCATGAGTTCGAGTACTGGGGGCCATTACCCTCCAATTAAGGTTTTTAGCAAGAAAAAAAGGAGACTTTGTATACTAAAAGCTAAGGCTTGTTGGTTAGGATTCATTGTAAGAGGGAAACATTCGTATGAATCATGCTCATATAGTCCACTCTAGCCATGACACTAGTTTTTATGCGCTTTCGATCATGTACTTTGCACACAAAGAAATGGAAGAAACTTTCCCTTTGCTATTACGCATTTTTGCTTCTTCGATTCCGGATCCTAGAGCCCACGGGCTACCCCTACTCAGTGACTATCGAGCCCAAGGGTTATCCCTTTTCGGGGAGTGTCACCCCAAGAAAATTCGGACAACCTGGGCTACCAAATCCCGGAGGCACCGAACCTATCAGGTGGTGTCCAAATACAAAAGGTTGCAGCCACCTTAAAAAGGGCTCAGAGACGTCTGAAACCCGTAACCAGAAAGTAAGGCCTTTATAAAGAAAAAATTCGAAACCTACTAAAGGGTTGCCCTTGGCAAAACCATCGTCTTAAGCATCTCGAGAACTTACAGTCTCATCAAGGTTCCAAATCCACGAGCAAATAAAGTTGCATCGAAGTCGGGCTTCGAACTTCCGAAAAACGAATACCCCATAACTACATCTGATTTTATGCTAAGGTACCAAAGACAATACATGAATAAAAGATGCTGGAAAAGTAAAAGACATGATATTGCCAAAAAGGAAAATTTCATATATATATTCCAAAATATTCTTACAACAGCCCAATAAAATGACCTCAAAATAAATAAATAAAATATACATAAGGAAAAACAAAAAACCAAAAAGGTACTAAGGCATCTACACTTGGTCTTCACCGGAGCCCGATTCGTCACTGGAGCAACTAGAGCTATGGAGCCCTCAGATCCCTCGGAACCCTTAGAGCCTTCGGCACCCTCAGGCTCGTAAAGCATTTTTGCCTCGGCCTCGAGCTTCTTAGCTTCTTCGATCTCGGCAGATAAATCGAAGCCTCCGGCATGAATCTCTTTGAGAGTCTCTCTTTGGGATAGTCACTTCATGTAATCAGCCTTTGTCTTTAAGCGAGTCTCGACTGCCTCCACATCGGCCTTGTACTGGGCCACCATTTCCTCGGCTTCAACAGAGCTTGTATCTAATTTGGCCCCTATTGTCGCATATTCTCTTCCGAGGGCATCCCGTTTAGCGACGGCTAAGCTCAGCTGCTCCGGAGATCGTCGTTCAAACTAGATCACTTGTCGGTTTTGTCCTTCGCCACCCAAAGTTGGTTCTCAACCGGCTAACTCTGTCGTTGCAGCTTCCTTCTCCGAGACCAACCGGTCCATCCTGCCCTTCCATACTTTGATCTGGGCCTTGACCTCATCCATCTCAGGCCGCAGCGGGTCGATCAGGTCTATCTTCTATTGGACCTGCAAAGTTGTGTTGTTAGTCACCACGACTAGCTGCTCATTTCTATCTTCAAAGACCTTTACCTTCTAAACTAGGTCAGCATGTTTCGGCTTCAGGGTCGAGGCTTCCTTCTGAGCTTTCTCCATCTTGGCCTAGAGAATCGGTAGGTCTTTAAGGGCCTCGTCCTGTTGCTCGCTAAAAGCCATGTACATGTCCTTCTTCCAGACCTGCTCTTTGAGCTCGAACTCGAGCTGGCTAATTTCCAAGCGATACCGGAGGAAACTTTTGTGGTGAAGCACTGAGGCATGTAAAACAACGAAAGTAGTAAGATACATCAAAGCATAAGCGGATTTCATAAAAAGGCATAAAAGTGTTGGTGCCTTAGTCGGTTCAGCTCCTACTACGCCTCATTGAAAAGACTTGATGTGCCCACCTCGTTCATCTTTGCCTGGTTCTCGGTCACCAAGCATCTAAGGTAGCTGGCTACGCCCACTGGAGCAGATAGGCCCCGAGCATCTTTTGGGACTGTGAGAATAACCAATCTCTTACGCTTGAGGTCCATGCTCAGCACAGGAAATTACTTCACCAATTCTGGGCTCGAACTCGGCCCGGTAGCTCATGAGGGGAAGGTCCTTCTTCGGGATCTCCAGGTGACCTAACCCAGAAAAATCCTCCGATATGGACATGTCCATGCCATCGAAGAAGGAGTGGAGAGGATCATTTGCACCCTGTACTCTTTCACTTGACTTCTCTTTTCCCTCTTGGGCCTTCTGGAGCATGTACTCGGTATAGGAGGGCGTCTTGATAATGTCGATCACACTGGTCGCCTCCTTCAGAATGGGAACGGCTTCCTAGGAGGTTGCAGCCTCCATCTCTCCCTCGGCTTCCCGAGTCGGAAGGGGATCGGCCTCGTGGCACCTTTACTCGATCATTGCCTGCTCCGTAGTAGGGGTCAATCCATGGCCGACGAAGATGTCATCTTCTTCGGGCTCATCCCTGAGCCGGTAGAGGAAGTCAGGATCCGGTACCCTGGACTTGGTATTCTTCTTAGGCTTCTAGACCCAGGTGGCCGCCTTCTTTTTCCTCTTCGCCTCAGGATCCGGGGAACCCGAGGACTTTTTTTCCTCTTCTACTCCTCCGCGGGAACCCTGGGCTATTTCAAAACTGAGGGCTCAGCAAGTAAGGACGTATCCTCTTCCCCGTCCAGCGGCCTAAGTTCAGTGATCTTAGGCAGACCTATAAAAAAGAGAAAAGGTTAGCATTATGTGAGTTGGGGACATAGTGATAACTATACAGAGAAGAACCTCACCATGAGAATGGACCTCCCATTTTCCATTCAAAAGTTTTTGCCATGTGTGCTCGGAGTACGACATCTGCTTACAAATCCCTTCGATCCACTCCTTGAACGGGGGGATCGCATCAAGAACTCGGGAAAAAGCAGCACGGCCGTAAATACAGGCAATGAGAGAAAGAATGAAAAGGAGTTAATGCTTAAGGAAGACGACACTTACGAGATGTGTTCCACTTTAGGGAACGGCAGGAACTCGAGAGGGATCAGGTCTTCGGTTTTCACCTGAACAAACCTTCTCTGCCAGCCTTGGTCTCGATCCTCGTCGATGCTTGAGAAGAAGGCCTTGCTTGCTCAGCGAACGAGCTTTATCAGTCCCCTCAAAAAATTCGAGGACTGTACAGATGGAGTAGGTGGTCGAGGGTGAACTGCGGAGATTCGGTGTTGTTCGCGAAATGGCGCAAGAGGATCACAATCCTCCAAAACGATGGGTGAATTTGCCCGAGGCACACTTTGTATCTCTTGCAAAAGGCCAGGATTATGGAATCTACTGGGCCCAGCGTGAAGGGGTAAATACAAATACTCAAATACCCTATCCACATGAGTAGTAATATCATCATTAGGCCTGGGGATGACCACGTCTTTACCTTCCCATTTACAGTCCCCTCGGACTCTGGGAAAGGTATCTTCAATAATAGAGCATACGTATCTCTATGCTCCCTCGCCTTAGTCTTGCTGAACAGAGGCCTTCTCAACCTTGAAATCATTCCCCGTGGAGCAACCCCCGAGTATAAAGTTCTTCATAAGGGTAAAATCAAAAACAAAACTTACCCTATTTCCCTGTAAAGAGGAAGGAAGGAGGGTACAGATATCCGAAGTTGAAATCGAGGCTGGGAGCCTTTCATGTCGAGGTCTATAAAAGGTGAACGATGTGCTCATCGTCCGGAAACACTCCCCGGACCTAAAGCAAGCTTTAGGACCTCAAAAAATATGGCAAATGGTTATGCACGACTAACAGAGGGTCGTGATATCCGTACCCAACCAGATATTACGATGCAATCTCGCCCTATGTCGGTTACGGATCAATAATTAACAAAAGAGGAGGATTTTTATATTTTTATAATTGTACTAGGGATGAAACTCTCCTACTACATAAAGGAGAAATTTTTTCTTTAAGACACATTATAACACGCAAACCAAGGCAATACAAATTTATTTTTTCTGCTTTCTAGCTTTTGCAAAGTTCTTACTTTATTGTTGGTCTTCATTCACAATTGGCTTCGAACTAAGCGTCCGATCGAGGGCAAACTACTCTGCAACCTGAGTTCGAGCCAGGTTGTAAACACTACAGTTGGTTTGATTATTTATTGTCTTTAACTAATTTATCTAATATTCTTGATTATTTGTATTGAATCAATCCACATATCCTTAGACAAATTTAATTGTTATCCTTTTGAAGGGTAAACAAACATAATTAAGAACGTTATAAAAATAATTAAAGGTTGAAACAAAGTTAAATCTTCAAGAATTAAATTCCTTTCTTTATGTGTGTTTATTGGATAGAACTAGAGAAGAAATTCCTCTCTCTAAGAAAATAAAAAATAGAGAATACTCTATTTTTTTTCTTTATTATAAAAAGAAATAAGTTCGATGAAAAATTGGATCTCACTTTTTTTATACGTTTATTTATTGATTCTCTTTTTAGTTATGCGATAATATCTCCCATTTTTTTCTCTAAGAAACAGGCATGAGTCGATCTACAGGAATGATCTATAACGCAATATTTGATTAACTATAGTATACATTATTAATAATAGGGATCGTTACATAAATAGCCGGTCATATTCATTGTTTACTTTTTTTCTGACCATATACATAGATTATATGATTATGCACAATTATACATATATTGTATAGGGTAAAATATATTTATATTAAATGATTGCACGAGGAAGTGACACGTGGAACCGAAGACGGAAGATAGTTGAAACCGAAGGCGACGATCCCATCTGCCTCCGGAGAGAAAGATACTCATAAAGATGAAATAAATATCTGTCACTCGGTGGCCTTCAATGAGGAATATTCGACAGCATTAAGTACACGACCCGTTATAAGCAATATGACATTTACTGTCTGTCGTTACACATTATTCAATTGCCCTAATAATTGCATTAAAGGGGGGCTTGATCCTACGATTTTGTCCCTAGGTGCAGCTATAAATAGTAAGCTTTATTATCATTGCAGGGAATAACGTTTCTGGCAAATAAATGCTACACTCTATCCAAAGCTGAATATAATTTTATCTTCTTATTTATTGATATCATTGTTGTTGTGCTTGGAAGCCTTATTCCCGGAATTTCTATTTCTGCTATTTTATCTCTATCTCAAGGCTAAGTATTATATTTTCGTCTAATTCATCTATTATTTCAGGATCAAATTAATTCACTTATCTATAAACAACGTATAAATTCAATTATACCATTTTACGGGTAAACAGTTTGGCCTAGATAGTTGTCTAATTAAGTTGGTCCTTGTCTCTTTTGCTAACGTGTTTGATTATTTGTTCTTAGCAAAAAACATAGAAAATGGCAGATAATGGTGTTAACAATACACACAACCTTGAGGCCCAAGGAAATCATCCTCAGCACGAAGATTCAATCAGCGATATCTGCAGTGAGGGAACGAGGCCACACTAGTCCACGGAAGGTGATACCCGCGACATGTTCGAGAGACGACTCCTGATGACGTTGAAGAGGATCTAGCATCGAAGCGGTAAGGGTCCTGCAGGAACAAAAAGAGGTCATTCTAGGTCATCTCTCACGACAGGATAATATGATGACAGAAGTGAAGCAAGAATTATCGGGTGCTTCCAATAACGTGAATGGATGAGGTCCAGTTCCTCCAAGTGCTCCTGCAAATCAAACAACGCAGAGGGTGGACAACAATACCCTGAAGGGCGAGGTCGGCTTTGATGCGGCGATCCTGGGTGCACCAGCGCTATGAGGGAATTGAACGCCTGCATGGACCAAATCCTGGGTGCACCACTGCTACTAAAAGGGCCAGACTCAAAGAAGTATACTCAATTGCCGTACAAACCAAGCACGGCACCAGAATTGATCCCGAAGCGATTTAAAATGCTGGACGTGCTGAAATATGATGGGACTTCAGATCCTCAAGAGTATATCACTACCTATACAATGGCAGTAAAGGGAAACGATTTAGCTCCCCACGAGATTGAATCAGTATTGCTGAAGAAATTTGGAGAGACTCTCACGAAGGGATCCTTAACGTGGTATTCACTTTTTCCCGAGCATTCCATAGATTCTTTTGAGATCCTCGCGGATTCTTTCAGTAAGACCCATGCCGGGGCCAGAAAGGTACAAGCCCGAAAGGCTGATATTTTCAAAATTGCAAAAGAAGAGTCTAAGTTGCTGTGGAAATTTGTAACCCGGTTCCAAAAGGAAAGGATGTTACTACTAGTCGTTCCAGATGAATGGGTAGCTGAAGCATTCACCAAAGGTTTGAATCCAAGGAGTTCTAATGCTTCTCGAAAATTGAAAGAGAGCTTGCTGGATTTCCAAGCGACAACCTACGGGAATGTTCACAACCAGTACGAGTCAAAAATAAGGATTGGATGATCAGCTTGGTTTCTCGACATCGGTTAAGGGCTGAGAGAAGAATAAAGAGAAATCAAAGGACAATTTTGACACAGATCGACGGTCTTCGGGGAGCCGATTTTTGCCCTATAAATGGGCTGAAGTACGCGGCAAAGGTTTTCAATTGGCGAATAGGTTCGTTATCGATAGAAGAACTAATCGCGGTCGGAGCAATAACTCGTTATAAGAAAATGAAATGTCAAGTTCTTGAGATCCTTCCTACCTAAACTTTCATAATATAACTTCAACATCAGTATAGTAGAGTTGGTGTAGGCTATGAATAACATTAAAGAAGAATGGTTCCCAAAGCCAATAAGATCCGCTCCCGCCAGAGGGTTCCTAATTTATGGTGCAAATACCACGGGATGAGGTCATCGGACTGGGTACTACTGGCATCTGCACGAAGAGGTTGTAACACTGCTAAAAATTGGCCATCTTAGGGAGTTCTTAAGTGACCCGGCAAAAAACAACGGTCGCAATCATGATAACATGGAGCCTCAAAGGTAGGAGAAGATCCCACGCGCCTGACGATCAACATGATTTTCGGAGCGAACAAGATTAATTTGGTTACCTTCTCGGCGGCAAAAAAGACAAAGGTTTTAGTAACCTAGAACAAGAGACTCCGAAAAGCCGCTAAAGATGACATCACCTTTGCGGAGAAAGACGCAGATGGACTGCTGTTACCGCACAATGATGCATGTTCTGGTGGATCCGGGGAGCTCGGCTAATATTATAAAATGGAGGGTATTGGATCATTCCAAGCTTACAAAAGCATCATTCCGGCCACAAAACTCCTTCTCGGTTTCAACCTAGCAAGCGTGACAACCCGAGGAGAGATCTTGCTGCCCACGATTGCCGAAGGGGTGACAAAGACGACCCTTTTTGAGGTGGTGGATGGTGATATGGGCTACAACATTATCTTGGGAAGACCATGGTTGCATGAAATGAAAGTTGTTCCATCGACATACCATCAGTTGTTGAAATTCCCAACTCCCAAGGGAATTAAACAAATAAGGAGTGACCAACCGGCGGCAAGGGAGATGAATGCAATTTCTATCTCCAACAACAAAGGGAAAGAGCATGCGGCATAACAATTATAAGAACCGGTGCCTGCTCTAGAACCAAGGTATTTCCAGGTACCAGAAGAGACGGATGCAACAAAATCCACAACGGAAGAGCTTGAGCAAGTCGCATTATTCAAAAAGTTCTTGGAAAGGAAATTCCACTTAGGAACAGGAAAGCACCCCAAACTAAGGTCTGGATTTATTAAATTTCTTAAACTTAACATTGATTATTTTGCATGGTCTTATGCAGATATGACAAGTATCCCGCTGGAAGTAGCCGTACACAAGTTAAGTTTGGATCCCAACATTCCTCTGGTAAGACAGAAAAAATGTCATATTGCTGAGGCCAGAAACAAATTCGCCAAAGAAGAGGTAACTCGCCTACTTGATATTGGTTCAATCCGAGAGGTAAAGTATTCAAGCTGCTAGCTAACGTAGTAGTAGTTCCAAAGAAGAATAATAAATTTTGCATGTGCGTAGACTATAAAGACTTGAATAAGGTGTGCCCAAAGGACTCGTTCCCATTGCCAAACACTGACCAAATGATCGATACGATGGCCCGACATGAGTTAATGAGTTTCCTCGATACTCGATACTTAATCCAGGTATAACCAAATTAAGATGAATCCGAGGATGTAGAAAAACTTTGTTCATAATAAACTTTGGTACATATTGCTATAATGTGATACCCTTCGGGCTAAAGAACACCGGAGCCACTTATCAGCGGCTCGTGAACAAAATATTTGAAAATCAAATAGGGAAAACTATGGAAGTCTGTATAGACGATATGCTTGTTAAGTCTTTGAATGCATGTGATCATCTTAAACACTTGCAAGAAACTTTAGACATCCTATGGAAACATAATATGGATCTTAACCCCGAGAAATGTGCGTTCGGGATCAACTCCGGCAAGTTCCTGAGATTTCTGGTATTACAAAGAGGAATTGAGGTTAACCCCGATAAAATCAAAGCCATCAAAGACATCCCAGATCAGCTATCAAGCATAAAAGAGGTTCAAAGGCTCACAGGAAGACTGGCCGCTTTGAGCAGGTTCATTTCCCTATCTTCAGAGAAATGCCATCATTTCTTTTCATTGCCCAAGAAGAAGAACAACTTCGAATGTACCCTAAAATATCAACATGCTTTGAAGGATTTGAAAAGGTACTTGTCAAGTCCTTTGTTATCATCAAAGCTGGAGGAAGGCGAATTATTGTTAATCTACCTAGCGGTCTCGGAAGTAGCGGTAAGTGTCATTTTAGTCCGTAAGGACAAAGGTACATAATCTCCAATTTATTATGTTAGTAGAATTTTAACGAGAGCAGAAACTCACCACCCACATTTGGAGAAGTTGGCCTTAGCCCTCATGGTCGCCGCTCAGAAACTAAGGCCTTACTTCCAGTGTCACCCAATAGTTATGGTGACCACCTTTCCCTGCACAATATCCTGCATAAACCCAAACTTTCAAGTGGGCTAGCCAGATGGGCCATCGAAATGAGTGAATTTATGTAGAATATAAACCTAGGACTGCGATTAAGTCACAAGTTTTGGCCGACTTTGTGGCCGATTTCAGTCTGGGACTGCTACCTCTGGCTACCAAAGAAGAAGTGATGGTGTCAGAATCGACATCAAGAGTTTGGACCCTATATACGGACATATCTTCCAACATAAAAGGGTCAGGGCTTGGCATAGTGTTGACCACGCCTTCGATAGAAAACCTAAGGCAGGCCATAAGGACGATTCCTCTGACTAACAATGAAGCGGAGTATGAAGCTTTGATTGCAGGACTCGAATTGGCCCGGAGACTAGATTCTGAGGTCATATAAATCAAATGTGACTCCTAGCTGGTGGTAAATCAGGTCTATGGGATCTTCGAAGCCAAAGAGGAGTGCGTGCAACAATACGTAGCGAAGGTTCAGGCTCTGCTCGCTTGGTTCTGGGAGTGGTCAATTATGCATGTCCCAAGGGAAGAAAATTCAAAAGCGGACACATTAACTAACCTTGGCTCATCAACAAAAATGAAGGGATCGGACTCCGGTGCAATCGTACAGCTTATGCACTCAGTTTTGGATGCAGATAATTATTACGAGGTAAACGCGACTAATTTGTTCTGGGACTGGAGGAATGAGATCATTGATTACCTTGAGCACGGAAAGCTTCCTGAAGATCCCAAGGTATCCCGGGTGTTGCACGCTAAAGCAGTGCGGTATAGTTTCAAATGAGATCAATTGACAGGAAATCTTTCCAAGGCCCGATGGCCCAATGTTTGGGAGCCTCCGAAGCTAATTATGTTATGCGAGAAGTCCATGAAGGGATCTTTGGAAATCATTTCCTTAGTAGTAAAATTGGTAAAGGCAGGCTATTATTGGCCCCGAATGGAAGACGGCGCCAAAGCTTTTGTTTAAAAATGCAATAAGTGTCAACACTACACACCGTTAATACATTAACCAGCAGAACCATTACACTCAATTTTGTCTCCAGCCGTTCATGAAGTGAGGAATGGATATCGTCAGACCACAGCCACCAGCCCCTAGTAAAGTAAGATTTCTTTTAAGTTTAACTGACTATTTTTCTAAGTGGGTTTAAGCAGGTCCTTATAGAAGATCAGCGAGCATAAATTGGTGGATTTCTTGTAGGAGAACATAATTTGTAGATTTGGGATACCAAAAGATATAGCCTGCGACAACGGACCATAATTTATAGGCGCAAAGGTCACGAAGTTCCTTAAAGACTTGAAAATCAAAAGAATCACATATTCGCCCTATCATCCGAGCGCAAATGGTCAAGCGAAATCAACGAACAAAATAATTATACGAAATCTCAAAAAGAGATTGGAAACAGCTAAAGGAAAAAGGCCTGAGGAACTGCCCGAAGTACTATGGGCGTACCGAACAACGGCCAAATCGAGCACATGAGAGACTCCTTTCTCCCTTGTGTACGGAGTAGAGGCCCTGATCCCGGTGGAAGTAGGGGAACCTACCTTGAGATACTTCCAGGAAAATGAAGAAGCAAACAATGAAGCAATGTTGGTCAATTTGGAGCTGCTCAATGAGCACAGGGACTTGGAGCATATAAAGATGGCAGCTCAAAAGCAGATAATCGAAAGATATTACAATCGAAGAGCCAACCTCCGTTATTTCAAAGTAGGAGCCTTGGTTTTAAGGAAAGTAACTCATAACACCCAGGAACTCAATGCAGGGAAGCTAGGTCCAACATGGGAAGGCCTGTACCAGGTTTCAACTATCACTGGGAAAGGGTCATACGAGTTAGAGAATCAGAATGGTGAAAAGTTGCCAAGCAACTGGAATATGGCACACCTCAAGAGATATTATTGCTGATGAACATCACCTGTACTAAAAGTATGTGCTGCACTCTTTTTCCCTTCGTCCAGTTTTTGTCCCAATTGGATTTTTTTGGCAAGGTTTTTAACAAGGTAGCAACAGAAAGCGTACTACAAAGGAAGTTACAACAGCAGCAATAAGACCTTTTAATAACAAGGCAAACAAGCGAATAACCACTTCGGAGGGGTTAGATAATCTTTTGCTCGGTAGCAAAGTTTCAACCAGGAAGTGTATTTTGCTATCGAACAAAGGTTACCCGACCGTTCACAAGTGCAAGCCACTAGGGATTGTTAGATAGTCTTTAGCTCGATAGCATAAATTCCTAAGGGGAAGTGAAGTTTTTATCGAGCTGGAGATTATCTAGAAATTCATTGGTGAAATCCTCGAAGGAGCTAAACTTCTAATGTTCCAATTTGCATTCTTCACACTCGAACACTGGGGGAATGATATGAGGATTCGGCGATGACGATAGCCACTTCGACCTGAATGCAAAACCCGGAAGCATAATTATGTCATCGGGAGTGGAGACTGCGCGGCCAGCCCCGTAGAAACAAGTTGTACAAGTTAGCCAAGAGAAATGGCTATTTCCTTTTAGCGCAACAGATGCTTAGGTACAAAAAGACGCAAAAAGCAAAATTGTGCAAATATTTAAACAAAAAAAAGACGCAAGAAGCAAACTTGCACAAATACTCAAACAAAAAAAGATGCAAGAAGGCCTTAGCGATTTCGGCGTCAAAGTCTGTGACACCCGCTTTGGCCTCTTCCACGGTTTTTCTCCTCATGCTATACATAGAATGCTTTTTCTCAACAATAAGGGAAGCCGTTTGGCGCTGAAGTTCTTCTTTAAGTTGGTCAACCTCGGTAGAAAATTTTTCCCACACGGATCTAACGGACAGAGGCTGACATTGAGGTCACTAATCGTAGAGCTAAAAAGTCTATTATGCTCAATGAAATTCTTATACTTCACCTCCAATTGGGCATACTTCATCCCGGCAGCGGCAAGCTCTTCCAAATTATTTAATCTTTCAACAAAGGCAGCCTCGCGATTGGATGCAGCAAGAACAACATTATGGACTTCAGCCCATTTGGCCCTAGCCTCTTCAAATTGAACCCTCAATGGGGCGATTTCTTGGATAAGGGTCTCTACTTCTTGCTCACTTTATTGCAACCGAACCTCCAACACAACAGCCTCAGCAGATTTAGCTTCCAGTTTTGAGGGGTGAGCAGCAGTTTAGTCACGCTCGGGCAAAAGTTGATCCCCCTCAGAGATAAGTTCTTCTTTATCTCGAATCAACCTTTCGAGGCCCCCAGAAGCAAGAAAATTGGCCTGCGGAATAGCAAATATAAACTCGGGATAATAGTGTATTAAAGGTAGACGAAATAACGAAAGAAACGCAGGATCTACCGCTGCGGCGTTGTGCATGGCATTGTTCAACAAGTACTCTCCTGAGAGAGCTTGTATCTTTTCCCTATATTTTTTTGAAGCCAGAGACTTCAAATAGTTAGCAAGTTCTACCGGCTGGGACAGCAGATTGCATCAAATAGAGACCGAGAGAGTAACACTCCCCCCTCCCCTTTGCGGATCCTCTAAAGGGGCAGCATAATTTTGCCCCAAGTTCCCATAAACTGGGGACTGGGGGAAAGAAACATCCTCTTCTCGGACATATATGGCTAGTAGAGATGCTGTAGCAGTTGCTGATAGAAGAGTTGGTGAAGAAGGAGATAAAGCTAATGGCTTGAAAGGTGAGAAGCAGTTGCGGCAAACGTAGTGTTGGTTGTTGGTTGTTGGTTGCTCGTCAATCGAAGACAGCGGGGGCCCGGCACTCAGCCTCACGGTATTGGGCGTAGCGACTAGGATCTGGCAACGGGAGTTGGCATTTTCTACCATCTCAAACTCCCCCCAGAGCGTTGAGGCATCGTCCTCGGTTGGTGTAACTAACTTAACAGATTGAGCATTCTGTTGAGTTGATGAAGGTAACGTCTTCTATGTAGAGAAGCCCCCTAATCACTAGCTTCTCCATCATCATCAATAATCACAGTATCTATGGCCGACTCGGGAACGACACTCAACACCACAGCATCTGAAGACGATGGGGGGCACGGCACTCACCTTACGATGTTCATGACCAATTTATCATGACATACCAGTAGGTACTAGAGGATATCTCTATGATCGTTATTGTATTCGTATCGAAGAGATGCGACAAAGTGTTCGGATCGGTTAAAGAGAGTTCTAACGTGGGGAGGGACGGTATATAATTACTTTAAAATGGGGTGCCCTCCCTGAGACTTCCTTTTTTCCCCCGGCAAAGGAGGAATGTCTCATTTTTGCTTGTTCTCCGGTCGGGGACTCCGAAAAGAAACACTTGCATCCAAAGAAGGCTCGGAGATGCCTGTTTGAGTAAATGCCTCCTGAAGCAGCCTCGCCGCATGAACAGGATTAGCCAAAACATCCTCCTCGGGGACAACAACCAAGCACTGGGGTAAACCTAAATTTAGCAAAAAGAGAAAGGATTAATGAATTTCCTCATATGAAAAGTAAAGACGAAATAAGTCCAATTTACCATGATTTTTGGCCTTCCACCCGTATTTAAGGTCCAGTTCTTTTCATGTTCCGGTCTCGGGCGTGGTGACGTCCAAGATTTTCTGGACCCACTGATCTAAGCCTCCAACCCTAGGTGGTACCCTTTGGGTTGCTGAAATACGGGAAAGAAGAAGGATTAATAATGATATGAGATGATCTTTAATGAAAGAAAGGTTAAACAAGGAACTTACGAGTGCGGTTCCATGATTCCAGAAAGGAGGTATTTCTACCAACTTATGGTGACACAAAGTTATGCCACCGGAAAGCAGGGGGACTATCTGTATAGGGTAAAATATGTTTATATTAAATGATCGCATGAGGAAGCAACACGTGGAGCCGAAGACAGAAGATAGTCGAAACCGAAGGCAACGATCCCATCTGTTACCGGAGAAAACGATATTCATAAAGATGAAATAAATATCTTCTACCCGGTGGCATTCAATGAGGAATATTCTACAGCATTAAGTACACAACCCGTTATAAGGAATATGGCATTTAGTGCCTACCGTTACACATTCTTCAATGACCCTCATAATTGACATTAAAGAGGGGCTTTATCCTAGGACCTTGTTTCCTAGGTGCAACTATAAATAGTGAGTTGTATTATCATTGCAGGGGACGACTTTTCTGGCAAAAACATGATACACTCTATTCAAAGTTGAATATAATTTTATCTTCTTGTTTATCGATATCATTGTTGTTGTGCGCGGAAGCCTTGCTCCCGGAATTGTTATTTCTGCTATTTTATCTTTATCTCAAGGCTAAGTATTATATTTTCGTCTAATTCATCTATTATTTCAGGATCAAATTAATTCACCTGTCTATAAACCACGTATAAAATTAATTGTAATGTTTTACGGGTAAACATATGTAATACATAGATTATACATATATTATATCTCCACGGCCTATTTTTAATTTAAATGATTGGGTGATAGACTATTTGGGTTAATTCTTCTTAATAATATCCAAGTATTGGTTAGAGCAAGTCATGAACAAAGTAAGAGCTTAGATAGTAGTAAAGGAAACTGATTTCGCCTTTTGGTTGGAAATATTTTCTTTTAAGACATACTTTTTGGTAATATTTTTCATCATACTAAACAATAATGGTGGAAATAATTGTTGGACTAAATTGTACTTTTGGAAAAACTGCAGGACCCTCTTGCAATGTTGGTCTCCTTCACACGTATGGCACGTGGATAGCACAACCCTTTTTCCAAGCAATCTCATCGATTCGATTTCATTGCTATGGAATCTACTTCTTTCATAAACCCTAGTTGAATTTGAGAAGAAAATTGGAGTGATTTAAACAAAAATGGTGGGTACAAATTTGAAAGCAGAGACTATGAAGCTTATGGATCAAAGAGCAAATGCAGAAGCTGAAATGGACATTATTATTCAGCGCCTTTGCCAACCTGGTGGCCCTGGACTCTCTGGAAACCTAGTTGATTCTGAGGCAATTCTAACTTGTCTTATACCTTTCTTATTTTCTTGCCTTTTTTGCAATGATAGTTTGTTGCCCTTTTTTTTTTTTTTAATGATTGTGATGGATGAGTCAGCTTGCAGGTATCTGATTAACTATGTACAAACTAACTTTGTATACCAAAACCTGAACAGATGAAAAAAAAATCACCTATTTTCCTGGTTTCTTACCCCTTTAAAAATATTGGCTTGTTTATTTTAGTGCAATGAGCCGAGGGTATTTCGAAGACAGCCTCTCTACTTTCATAATGTAGGGATAAGGACTGTGTACATACTCTCTTTTCAGACCCCACTTATAGGAATATACTGGGTATTATGTTATTGTTTATTTTAATGAAAGATTGAATCTTTTTGTGATCTTATATTGGTATTATTAATGTTGAAAGTATTGATTTGGGTTTTGTATCTGACTGGTGGTTTTTTTTCCTTTTTTATTTTGGTTTGTGATTTGATGTCTGTTTTGTCTGTAAAAACTGAAACTTGAAGGTAATGCAGGGATTCCCAAGAACTGATATTGATATTCCAACTGTACGGGCTGACCGGCATAGGCTTGCAGGTATGAACATAAACTCCTATTTATTACTCTTCTCCGTCCTATGTTATGTGATACTATTATTAGTTTGTTCTGAAAAGAATGACACGTTTCAATATTTGGAAACAATTTAACTTTAAATGTTTCATTTCCTTTAATGAGAAGCTTTATAGAACTACATAAATGTTATTACATGATTAAGACCATAAGTTTTAAAAATTTTAATAGCCAGATAAATGTTGTGGTATGTTTAAGACCACAAGTTGCAGAAGTCATACTTTCTTTATTATACTCCGGGACAAGTCAAACTACATCACGTAAATTTGAAACGAGGGGGGTGTTTTTTCATTGGACTTACTGGGGTTTTGTTATTTTATAAGAATGTGTCTGGTTTTGTTAAGTTTTAGTCCTTGATGTTGCTTCAGACTTGAGTTTGATGTCATAACTTAGTGGAAATTCTGATTGATAGCTGTGTAGTACGTTTTGAGGAAGTACACTTTGTTTTGATAAGTGTGGTGTCCGGGTCAGCTTGAATGAACCTCGAGTATTCCATTGAGTACCTTCCACCTCTTACCAACACAGGTATCTAATAATTCTACCCACCAACAGTTGGGCAAATGGGAGAAATCACCTAGCTTTTTTGATTCCGTTGGGACTTCAACCTTGGTCTCCTATAATTATCATACATAGGCCACAGCTCCACCATTTGGTTTATTGTCCAAATTGAAACTGAAATTTAAACTCAGTTTTATTGTCCAAATAATTGATTCTGTGCCTCCAGAAAACCAGAACTACTTGCTTAGTGTAAGGAAGCAGAAAAATGAACATGTTAATATTCGGAAATAAGGAGCTCACTGTAGATCTTAAGGTTCTTGACTTTTAACCGTGAAAAGAGACATATTTGCGTATCAAGTTGACTAGTCAGGTAATTGTGTGAACGTGCAAAGTATAGGTAATCTTTTTTGTGCACCGAAGTCGTAGGTGTTGTTGATCAGGTTACCTAAATTTAGCATTTGAGTTTTCTAATCTATCTGGTATATCCCATCTGGTAGCCTGCAGCTCTGCAATGAATGCAAGGTATGTGCTTGTCATCTATATCATCCTAACATATGGATTGAGAAAGAATTACTGCTGGTAATATTTAATTATACTGAAACATGTCATGTTTTGCACATTGATTGCTGCAACATCAGAGCTCCAGCGAATTTCTATAATGTCATATAATTTGTTGGTATTGTCTCCAGCACTACTCATGTTTAGCAGCAATTTAGTAAATGAACATTTTTCAGCTTGTCTCTAAACTGTGCAGTTTTTCCACCCTGCAGAGCTACGTAATGATCACAAGATTATGACAGAAAAAATAGACCAAAATATTCAAGTTCTGCATTCAGCACGGCTTGCTTCTACACCTTCTTCTGTCAAAGACTCAGGTACTTGAGCTGGATCATAATAAACAACTTTTTGATAAGAACGTCGCCTACTTCTATTGAAAAGATCTCTAGTTTTATTAGAGAAGTTCAGTTGAGTTTTTTATTTGCACTTTTTATGCATTGTTGAAATGGTCGTTGGTTGCTGTCGCTTTAGTCATGCATGAAAAACTCGAACAAAATAAAGATTTCTAGTTTCATATAATGCTCCGATGCATCCTCATCCAGCAACTTTACCCCACTCTCTCGACAAGCAGGAAGTGAGAGTGACAGTTATATGTGCAATAATAATCCTTTCCTTACGCATCAGTTGTTTTTAGTAGAGCTGGCTCCCTTGATATATATATTTTTCACTGCTAGCTTATTTATATATCTCGTGCTTTACCATCATCCTCATGATGCTGTACATTGTAATTAGGATTTCTAGGAAAATGCTTATCCCACTGACATATTGTATCTTGTGTATATGCTTCTGCATCTAAGCCTGTTTTTGCCTGGAAGTTGTCACCCCATCCTCCTATTTGGCTTATTTTGTAGTTACTTGCTCAGTTCATATTACTTTTGAATTCTATCTTAAACTTCCATATGCATGCCAAGATCACTACACATAAAGGTGTACTTCGAATTATTTTGTAGAAGTTGTAGTTGATATAGGTATAAGCTATTCTAAAGTTCACCCAAATTGCTATACATCGCCGATGAAAGTTTTCATTTTCATGTAGCAAAATGTCTTATGCAAGGTCTTGACAGCAATTTTTTCATTCTTCCAAAATGACACTGCTGCTTCAGCTGTTCAAGTATCTGCCGTCAATATTGCTTCCTCATCATCTCCAGATAATTATATTGCGACTGCTGCTACGAGTTCTATGGATGTCGATGTAGTTGTCAGCAGACCCTTTGCAGTGATTGATGAAATAACCGAGGCATCTCCAGCAGCCGAAGACGGGTTACAACTTGGAGACCAGGTTATGAAATTTGGGAATGTTGAGTCAGGTGAAAACCTGTTACAGCGACTTGCTGCCGAAGCACAGACTAACCAGGGGTGTGCAGTGTCCATGAAAGTTATGAGGCAAGGTGCTATCGTTAACTTACAAGTGACGCCAAGAATGTGGCAAGGTCGTGGCCTGCTAGGGTATGTTTCTTTTTCCTTGTTAATCCATGAGTAGAATTACTTGCGTAATGTCATAACTTGTAATCTGTTATTATCTATAGATGCCATTTCCGGATCTTATATTGAGTTTGTCGACTGGAGGACTGCACCAAATGATATGTCACAAAGAGTTGATATGAAGAAGAATTCATCGGCGTCTTTTTAAACATCATGTGTTTTCTGTTTGGTGTATGAACGCAAAATGATGTAGCGTGGATATCATCATTGCTTTCAAACAGCTATTTACACTCAATTGCATCATATAATTATTTTTCCTTGTTTAATACAAATGCTTGTTAACCTTGGGTGCCCAGTAGGGGTGGCCAGCGGTCCGGTCCCGGACCGGTTTTCCTTGCCGGTCTGGTCTGGTCACCGACTGGTAGTGGAACTGGACCCCACTGATTTAACCAGTCCGGTGCCACCGGTCGGGAAAAAATGGAACCGGGCCTAGACCGGCACCGGCTATGTTAGGCCGGTTTATCCGATCCGGCCAGTTTCTTTTTTTTTTTTTTTTTTTTTTTTTTTTTTTTGACCTTTCATTTAAAGTTATGGATAATTTTAATTTTTTGAAAATATTACTAACTTTGTATTATTTGAAATGTTTAGTTTATTTCCAAGTTTAAATTTAGAATTAAAAAATTTATAATTTTTTTTTAAAGTTTGAAATTAGATTCAAACCTTGAATCAATTTGGCAAGTTCAAACTTTTGAATTAATTTTATAAAATTAGATTTGAACTAATTTAGAAATTAGTAATTAATTATAGTATTTTTGCGCAAAAAATAAATTTAAAAAAAAATAAAAGACAGAGTTGTGATAGAATTTTAAAATTTGGAGCAATTTTATTGAATTGTTTAAAACATAAATAGTGCAATACATACTACATAGCTAGAGATTCAAACTTGTAATTTCAATATTCTAATTTAGAAAATTACATTCCTTTAAATATATTGGCTAAATTTTTTATGAAGCCGTAGACTTTTCTTTAGGAAGTGGTTGTTGTTGTTCTGGTTCATCATCTTCGTCTTGTTGTTCTTCTTCTTCTTCTTCATTGCCGGTTTGACTCCCTTCTTTGCTTGTTCCGTCATCTAAAATTTGATGAGATATGCGTTGTCTTTTTTCTAAGAAAGTTCTGGTAGTCCAAAGTTTCTTCGCTTTGCTCTAACTCCAATCCCTGAATAAAACTCCTATCTCCATTGCCTCTTTCTTCAACGAATGTCTGTGATCTCCAATTTAAAATCTTCCTTGGTAAAAGCGCTCTTCGATGCAACTGATGAAACTTGAATTGTTAATATATCCCGGGCCATTTTTGTAAGTATTGAAAACTGTGATTCATGATTCTTCCGATAATCCAAAGTTCCAAAACTTGTAAATTTTTTAGAATATTGAATTAAACAGACTTGGAACTCGCTGTATTCCTTCATACTCATCTCGTTCTGAAAGCAACTTTTGATCAAGTCCCCCAGAAGTGCTCATCCCCGTATGCCTTTTGCCTATTTGAGAAGAACTTTTACCGGTTGACTGTATTGGTGCAGTTGGTGTAGCACTGTCTGCCAAAGCTCTATGCTTTGCAAAAACAACCACGGTATCTGAAAGAACTTTAACACAAGCATTTTCTACACTTGGATGTTTATTAGTCGCAATTTCAATAGATTTAATCTCTAAATTTGCATATATTTCTCTAACAAGTCGTTCAATTAACTTAAATTTAAAAGCAGGATGCAACACAGAAGCAACGTTAAAAAGCTGAGGAATTGAAAAAAATATTTTTAAAATTTTTCAATCATAGCCTCTACAGCCACTTTATATACTTCATATTGCCTAAATAATTTTAACAATTCAGATATTCCAACTATATAATATAACATAGTAGGAGTAGTTAGATGATATGTTCGGAAAATTCTAAAGTAGCATGATAAAAATTTTCTAAAAACTGAAGGAGATGTTTAACAAGGTTCCAATCGTCCTCTTTAAGATGATAGGCTTCCATAAAATGCTTATTATACATTTGAGTAATAGGCTCTCTATATTCATAAGCGACAGTAAATGCTTCATATAAAGTGTTCCATCTAATACAAACTTCCTTTGGGACTCTCCTAATCGGCATTCCTAATTCTATACATTTTCTTTCTCATTCTCTTTTTCTTTCTTGATTTTTATTTCTAAATATATAAGCAATAGCTACTTTCACCTTTTCAATAATGTGGTTAAACAAGTCAAGACCATCTTTTACTACTAAGTTGTAAATATGACATGCACATCTAAGATGAAAAAATTCCTCAAAAGGGTGATTCAAAATAGGTCTCAAGTTCCTAAGTGCTTCTATGTGGTTTGTAGCATTATCTACCGTAATACTAAAAACTTTGTTAGTTAAACAATACTTACGACAAATTGATAAAACTTTTTTAGAAATATAATTACCCCTGTGTGGTTCATCAATAATTTTATAGGCAATAATACATTTTTAAAATACCAATTAGGATTTATCTAATGAACAGTAACTGTAATATAATCACAATTATTAGTAGAACGACTCATATCCGTAGTAAGGCATACTCTAGTGTCAAAGTTATCAAATAATTTCTATATTTGTTCTTAAATTTAATAATATCATTTTTAACAGTAGTTCTTGGAAAACCTTTAAAAGAGGGATTATATGTACCCTGAATATATCGAACAAAACCAGTAGAAGAAGGAAAACTATAAGGTAAACCCTCTACCACAACTCGCGTAGCAATATTTTCCCTATCCCTTTGTTTATCATAAGTAAGAATCCCTCCTGTTGTTTGGTTACTTTTTGTTTGGGTACCCGAGGATTCATCATACGATACTCCCTCATGTTCGGTTAATAAATAAAAACCCCCCCGCCCGTATTGATCATTCCTTAGGATGTTTATTTCTTAAGAGGGTACTAATTTTACCCGGCCCACCGTCATTACCCCCAGTTCTAAAAATCCACTCCATTCCACAAAGCCCACATACGGTCATCTGAGTTTCAACTTTCTTTTCCACAAATTCCGACACCTCATATCTATCTGTACGTTTAACCAGGACTCTAGTAGGAGGTACAGGAGGCAAGTCAGATTAAATTTTAGGTGGACTAGATTGAAATTCATGTGGTTATTCTAAATTAACCCCAGTTTGATGGTCATATTGTGCTTCTAACATATCATTGTCAAGTGGATTATTAGCACTAACATCATGATAATATTGTTGAATTATCTATGTGCTGACTAGAATTACCAGCAATTCCTTTACTCTTATTTTCCCCACGACCACGTGCTCGCCCCCATTACTAGTTCCAATTGAACTTTTTAGAGACATAATTATAGCAAATAAAATAAATATATGACAAAAAAATTATAAAAGAGTAGGAAGTAGGAACGACCAACTAAATATAGCTGAATAATTGAGGTGACGTTGAAACTTGAACCTTCACTTCAGTTAATAAGTTGAATACTTGATAATCGAAAAACTTCAACAAATAGCCAAATTGATATTTCAACCAAGTAGCGCCTTCAATTAACCCAATACTTCACCAAATAGACAAATATAACTTTGACAGCAACTCCAATTAAAAACTTGATAAAGTAGCCAAATCGTATAATTTTAACAAATAGCCAAAGTTGCCATTGTAGCAATATTGTGGAGAATTTGAGAGAATTGGATGATTTGTGTGAAAAATATGATGAAATAATGAGATATTTATAAAAAAAAATAGTTAAGGGTGGCTATGGGGTGAAAATGACCGTTTTTAGCCGTTGAGCAACGGCTAGGATGTCAAAAGAGCCGTTGCCAACGGCTAAAAACGGCTATTTTTTTGGGACTGGTCTGGTCCAGTTCGGCCAGTTCCGGTCCATTTTTATACTCCGTACGATTTTTAACAGACGAAGCGTTCCGCTACCAAAGCCGGATGGGGCAACCGTTAATGGACCGATTTCCACCGGGTCGATTTCCGGTCCGAATCCGGTCCTGTCCGATTTGCACCGGACCACTAGCCAGCCTTAGTGCCCAGGGTGATGTGTTTTCCTGGATTGGTATCAGGAGTTTCTTTATCACCTTTGGTGTTCCAGTTGAGGCTCCATTTTTGTAGCTTATTTCATAGGTACCAGAGTTTATCATTATCTTTTTTGTTAGCTCTGATGTATTTGCTCAAAAGAATTCTTCACCCCAGCTTGAGCTGTAGCATAATTAAAACATAGTTGTTCTACTTCAGAGATCGGTCGGTTCTGGCATTTTTTCCGTGAACGCGAGATGTTTCGTGCTTGATACTTGCATTAGGATAGATTGCTTGCATCACATCCCATTTGGTGCTTGCATTAGGAGAGGTTGCTTGCATCACAGTCCCATCTGATGCAGTCCTTTTCCGGACTCTACTTGAATATGAGATGCTTCGTGCATCAGACTGCTATTTTTATTTTCTAGTTGTTTTCTTATTTATAACTAACATGTCTTCAAGATCACACTGCCATAAAAGGCTTATAACTTGTTTAGCTAAGCTTCTCCAAGGCAAAAAATAAAATAAAATAAAATAATATATATATATATATATATATATATATATATGTGTGTGTGTGTGTGTGTGTGTGTTATTTAAAAAAGTATTTTTTTTAACGTTGAAATGTTTGGTCAAGCTTTTAGAAGAAAAAAAATGTGTTTGAGTAGAAGCAGAAAAAAGTAGTTTCTCTCCCGAAACTCTTTTTGAAAAGTACTTTTGAGAAAAATACACTTAGAAATATTTTTTTACAGCTTGGCCAAATACTAATTATTGTTCAGAAATATTTTTCAAGTTAATTAGCCAAACACAAATTGCTTCTCACCAAAAATAAATTTTAAAAAAGTACTTTTGAAAAAAAAGTATTTCTTAAAATAAACTGATATTAAAAATTTGGTCAAACATGCTATTGGACAACTTAGAGGAAATGTATAACTGAGGGATGCAGTTTGACAATTGCCTCAGGACTATTCTTAAAGGCCATAACACAAACTTAAGTTTTATTTCTTGAATCCTTTAAAAAAAAACCTAACCAAGCAAACCCAACTGAAAAAAGGATTCAAGTTATATCTGTTCATAAAAAAGATGCTACACAATAGATGTCGTATATAGTGGTATTAGTGGGAGTCTCTCATACAACAAATATGGATTCGATTTCTCCTTCCCTTAGTCTCACCCTTTCCTCATTGTTAATCTAAGCTTAACATTTATAGCAGGTTACTTACCATTTTTTCGGAATTACTAATCCACCATTATTATAGACAATTATCTATAGTTGGTTTTTACTAGTATGGTGATGTAAAAATTCTTTGTTGTCAATGTATAAATACTACTCCTCTTGCTTTATATTTTTTGTTGCTTAAGGCTTTGAGAAGTAACTGGATATTGACCAGGGGTGGATCTAAGTAAATCGTGCCGGATGCTGAAGCACCTATTAACCCCGACGCAAACTCTGTTTAATTATATAGAAAATACAGGAAATACTGGTATAAAGAACTAGCAAGAATCCATTAAACAAAAAGTCTTCTGGGTGCTTTGGTTAAGAGGTGAGAATAGAGTGCACAAATATGAAGCGGTTAGGAATCGATTCTTGCCTGAACAAATCTTTTTATATGGCCACTGAGTAAGTACCCACGATCTTAAAATCCTGAATCCGCCACTGATATTGACTCCTATAATGATCTATGTAACCAACTTTAGTAACATCAAATTTTAGCCCTAAATCAACCTACTTAACCTCAAAGTTAAGAAGTGCACTTTGTTTTCAATTACCCTATTTGTACTACTTTCACAAACTTCACCAACCTACAAAGATTCTTTTTTCCACAAACATACCACATAGTACATCCTTCTCTATTAGTTGTGAAATTATTTAGGTTGGAATAGACACCTATATTGGAAATGAAGAGTAACTTTTATCATATATGAGAGGCATTAATGATAGATTTTCACACCTAGGTATTTAGGTGACATGTTTATTGCTTCCTTCAGCAATTTTTGTGATTTTGTATTTTAAAGCGGATTCAAAATTTAACTTTAATGAATTCAATCTTTAAAGTTCTTATCACACTGAACTCTTTGTATTTTGAAAAATTGTGAATCAGAATTTAATATATGTTAGAATTTAGAAAATTTTGAATTATCATAAATTAAGCACAAAATGGAAATTAGCACCTAGTGTCACTTTCTATTTTCCATCAACCTATCGTGTGACAGTTTATGCAAACAAGGTGGCGTTTTTTATTTTCTTTTTCAATTCGGCATTTTGTGCTTCTATTTTATAAAACGCTTGCTAGCCTAGCAGTCTGCCACTCATTCTTGCTAATTCTTTCTCTCGTAAGTATGTCTTCAGTCATGGGCTATAGAATTTATTTACCATTCAAGAATGTTAAGTTTAAATTTAAAATAATACTTAAAAGATAAAATTGTGAAAAAGTTTAAAAAATATTTATAAATTACATTACAATAAATATTTGTATGTATAAAATAATTAAAATTATATAAATGTACTATCGGGTTGGTTTGATTTCGATTTGACTTTTTTTAGTTAAAACCAATCCTAACCAATTATGGTCGGGTTTTATTTTTCAATACCAAACCAAATCAAACTAAGTTAAGTTTTCCAATTTGACTCGAATTATCGATTTGATACGATTTATCAATTTTCTTTGTACACCCCTAATGCTGTCATAACGATTTTATGCAAACAATATATTGATGATTGATGCCAAGAATCAACACAAAATTTGTAAAGCATAGTCATCACAATTAATGCATGCCAACGTGTTAGATTAGAGTGATGATTAGACACGAGTCAAAGAAGAAAACAAGTGCAGGATTTGCTTGAACAAATAAACACGAGTTTAACTTTTATATATTGTACCTATAAAAATAATTATAAGTAATTTGTATAATCAAGAATTAATACATAAGAAAAATACGCAGATACCTACAAAGAAAGAAAAAGAAAATAATATCTCTCATGATATATATATATATATATATATATATATATATATATATATATATATATATATATAGGACAATCATAGAGTACTGTGAATAAATTGTTGGATTAGATTGATGATTAGACACAAGCATCAAAATGAGGAAAAACAAGTGCAGGACTCCTCAACGTAGCTTGAACAAATATAGGAATGCATGTCCTCCAAAAAATAACAAAATAAAGATATAATAAAGAAAATGTTATTCAAGCTCTACTTCCAAAAGCTCCCAAATAGTAAATAGGAAATAAGAAAATTAAAGAAAAAGAAATTGAGTCGTATCTTGAAATTAAGCAGAAAAGGATAAAAAGACATACTTATTATCGATCGAGTTTCAAATCACTCTATAACCGAGACCTCTCATGAGAAATTGGATCCTAGAGCTATGAGATGTGTCTTCACTGGTTATCCAATATCACAAAATTTTTTGATCCCCTTACAAAAAGAAAGTATGTCTCTATGGATGTTACTTGATTTTCAAATCAACCCGATTTTCATGACCCAACCAAAAAAACCTTGAGTCATCAACAAGAAGAACCTGAGTCAAGTGATCAGCCGTGTTTTATAATCCCTATGACATCTGCCCATAGAGAAAATAATGCTACTACTAAGAGATATGAAGTATTAGGAATGATCAACATTTTTTCTTGAGACAATATTTCCTCATTTTTAATTTATATCTTTCCCACAAATAATACACCTCCGACCATGAATTTAGAAGTGTCTAGCAACTCAAATTATGTTCACATTTTAGTTGTTCAAATATATATTTGTATTGGGTCGGTTACAAATAAGTATAAAGGATCTATATCGGGTCGGATACTATTTGAGGAAGGCAAAACCAAGATAGTGTGAGACCAAACTATACCGGCTCATAATCGAGATGTATATTGGAACAATAGGGGGATGCCGGGACGAAATAAACCGATATGATTGCCCAAAGATCATTTCAGTATTGAAAATCGGTCGTCATGATAAAATGACCGATCAGGCTGACCGAATAATACTTCGATATCAGAGACCGGTCTCAAGTCGGACCTCTCGCCAAGGATAGTGTGTTAAATTGAGACCGGTTAAGTATTTAATAGTCAAGACCGATCTCATGTTCGAGGGGAATCAAGAATGAGACCATGATATGCCGATTCGAGACCAATTCGACCAAGTATGATACGATATGGAAAATCGATCCCGGAATTCCTACTCTTCGATTACCATTAGACTATTTAGCTTCGTCAATGATTGCATTTCCGATATTAATCCGATGTCATGGGATCGATTTCATGATTTTCGATATGTACTTTAAAGTAGGAATATCGATGTATCCGTTATATTTATCCGAGAATCATGGTTAAAGTCAGAAAGACTGTTCAATCATAAAAGGGAAAGATACTTTATGGGACTTTAGGATACCTTTTTAGCCAACGTTCTTCTTCTCCTTTTCTATATAAAGAGGAGGATGTAATCAATAGGATATACAGAAATATCACAGATCAATACATTCTGGTTCTTAAGCTTCATATTATTGCTTTTACAATATTGTACTCATTTTTTCTAGAAGGTATCAAAATTGATTTGTGGATCCTTGGCACTACGAACAAATTCAATTATTATCCGATTTTTAGGGTAAACAGTTTGGCGCCCACCGTGGGGCCAAGGATATTGGCAAATCTTTGATACATTCCTTCTTTACACTTCCCTTGTAAAATCTCTATTTTTTGCAGCTTTTCTTGATCTAATCATGTCACACTTATCTCCTGTCAACAATGAGTTTGATCACCTGGATGAAAATAACGCTATCTCGATTGATATCAACTCCCAAATAGCAATCAATGACAACCAGGTTCCTGAACCACCACACAGCACAGCGTTCGTGGGGAAAATCGATCGAGGGTTCAACGTAGCGGGGAAGATGGAATCAGCCTCAAAATGATTTTTGATATATTGCAAGCTCAATAGGCGGCGATAGCTCAGTTTCAAAGCAACAGCCAAAACCCGGGCAGGGCCGAAATCGTTTCCCCTCAGGAGGCGGATGAACAAAATGCTCAAGTCACTACACATCCAGATGATTGTTCCTCGGAAAGTAATTCCAAATTTATCAAAATGTTCGAGGAATTAACTAAGCGGATCGAGGCAGGAGAGAAGCAGATCGAAACATATAACTCGAGGGTGGATCAAATTCCTGGTGCACCCCCGGTGTTGAAAGGTTTGGATGCTAAAAAATTTGTGCAAAAACCTTTCCCATCCAGCGCTGCTCCAAAGCCCATTCCCAAAAAATTTTGTATGCCCGATAAGGGAACTACAGATCCAAATGAGCATGTGACAGCTTATACCTGCGCTATAAAAGGGAATGATCTCGAGGATGATGAGATCGAATCGGTCCTCCTGAAAAAATTTGGAGAGACCTTATCCAAAGGAGCAATGACGTGGTACCACAATCTGCCGCCTAATTCTATCGATTCATTCGCCATGCTCGCCGATACATTCATCAAAGCTCATGCGGGCGCTATCAAGGTCGTAACAAGGAAATCGGACTTATTTAAAGTCAAACAACGAGATAATGAAACTTTGAGAGAATTCATATCTCGGTTCCAAATGGAGCGAATGGATTTACCTTCTTCGGTTACAGATGATTGGGTCGTACAAGCTTTCACGCAAGGGCTTAATACTGCCAGTTCTGCCGCGTCTCGACAGTTAAAGCAAAGTTTGGTCGAATACCCTGCCGCTACGTGGGCGGATATTCACAACCGATATCAGTCGAAGATCAGAATAGAGGATGGTCAGGTAACGGTCGCATCAAGTTCCTTTTAGCTCATCAGAAATTACGATCGGTCTCCGAGGAATAACTTTCGAGAACAAAAGGCAAATCGAGACAGGTACCGGCCTTATCTAGAGGATCGGAGGGTTATGTCGAAAGGGCATAAAACTTTCGGAGAGAGTAAAAACGAGCCAACTCGAAGGGACAGGAAGCCAATTCCAAAGGGCAACTTCGAGAAGAATAGTCGAGAGGCACCCCGGCTTTCCGACCATAATTTCAATATAAATTCGGCAACTCTCGTATCGGCGATCGGTCGCATCAAAGAAACTAGATGGCCGAGACCACTGCAAACGGACCCTACCAAGAGGGATCCCAACCTTATATGCAAATACCACAGCACTCACGGGCACAAAATCGATGAGTGCCGTCAACTAAGAGAGGAGGTAGCCAGGCTACTCGAAAAATGGGCATCTTCGAGAGTTTCTGAGTGATCGAGCAAGAAGTCACTATCAAAATAAGGATAGACCAGTGGATCAAGAAGAACCAAAGCATACAATCAACATGATAATCGGAGGTAACGATGATTTTCAAATACCGATTCTGAAACGTACGAAGATATCATTTATTCTTGAAAAACGCACTCGAGACTACGTAGTAGAAGGGGCCATATATTTCAGCCATGAAGATTTTGAAGGACTTACACACCCTCACAATGATGCACTAGTAATATCGATGATGGTATGTGATACTCGAGTCAAGCGAGTACTTGTCGATCTCGGGAGTTCGGCCAATATAATCCGGTCTTGTGTCGTCGAGCAGATGGGGTTAACAAGCCAAATTGTTCCCGAAGTCCGGGTGCTTAACGGTTTTAACATGGCATCGGAGACAACGAAGGGAGAAATAACGTTGATGATAAATATTGCAGGAACCATCAGAGCTACAAAATTCTGTGTAATCGAAGGTGATATGAGATACAATGCTTTACTTGGAAGACCATGGATACACGATATAAAGGCTGTGCCATCAACTTTTCACCAAATACTTAGATTTCCGTCAAACAAAGGTGTCATCACCGTTTTTGGAGAACAACATGTGGCTAGAGAAATGTTCGCAATAGAAGAAGATGAATCGAGGCCTGTTGTTTCACATAGGGAGGCTAAATAGCAACTAAAACCATCCTCGACCGATGAGGAAGAACGAGATCAGATCGATGAAGATAGGTATGGGATACCTCGATCTTTCATTTCCCCAGAGGAGTCCGACTCAACAAAGTCGACAATCGAATAACTCGAGCAAGTCTCGATCCACGACGAAACACCTGATCAAAAGGTATACCTGGGCTCGAGTTTAAACACCGAGCTCAGGACAAAATTACTCAATTTCCTTTCTGCTAATGAAAAATCTTTTGCTTGGTCCCACTTAGATATGACAGGTGTCCCACCGGAAATTGTGACACACAAGTTAAGCATAGACCCGAAATATCGGCCGGTTAAGCAAAAAAGGAGGCCTCAATCCGAAGCCAAACAAGCATTCATCAAGGATGAGGTAAGTAAACTGCTAAATATAGGATCTATTCGAGAAGTCACTTACCCTGAATGGTTGGCTAATGTGGTGATAGTGCCTAAGAGGGAAGGCAAACTTAGAATGTGTATAGATTATAAAGACCTAAATAAATCTTGCCCCAAAGATTCTTTTCCCCTACCCAATATCGATCGAATGATCGATGCCACCGATGGTCATGAAACTCTTAGTTTCCTCGATGCCTATTCCGGGTATAACCAGATAAAGATGGATAAAGATGACCAAGAAAAAACTTCTTTCATCACTAAGTTTGGTACTTACTGTTATAATGTAATGCCTTTTGGACTTAAGAATGCAGGAGCAACGTACCAATATTTAGTAAATAAGATGTTCGAAAACCAGCTAGGAAAAACTATGGAAGTCTATATTGATGACATGTTGGCCAAATCCCTGCGCGCAGAGGACCATTTTTGTCATTTTCAGGAAACGTTCGATATTTTAAAGAAGTACAATATGAAACTAAACCCTGAGAAATGCGTGTTCGGAGTAGGCTCTAGAAAATTTCTTGGTTTCATGGTTTTGAATAAGGAATAGAGATCAACCCAGATAAAATCAAAGCCATCGAAGATATTAAAATCATCGATAGCGTCAAGGCAGTACAAAGATTGACAGGTCGAGTCGCAGCTTTGGGTCGTTTTATATCTAGGTCGTCGGACAGGAGCCACCGGTTCTTCAATTTATTAAAAAAGAAGAATGAATTCTCATGGGGACCAGAGTGCCAACATGCATTGGAAGAACTGAAAAGGTACCTTTCCAGCCCACCTTTGTTGCATACGCCAAAAACAGGTGAGCTTTTGTACCTCTACCTCGCCGTATCAGAGATAGTAGTAAGTGGGGTTCTTGTTCGAGAAGAGCAAGGTACGCAATTTCCTGTTTATTATGTTAGCAGAACGTTAGGGGAAGCCGAAAACAGATACCCACACTTAGAAAAGTTGGCACTCGCCTTATTAAGCGCCTCAAGGAAGTTAAAACATTATTTCCAATGTCACCCGATATGTACGGTAACAACATACCCGCTCAGGAATATTCTCCACAAACCTGAATTGTCAGGTCGACTAGCCAAGTGGGCTATCGAAGTCAGTGAATATGACATCGAGTACCGACATAGAACTTCGATCAAATCCCAGATATTGGCCGATTTTGTACCGACTTCACACCGTTACTTATTCCCCAAGTCGAGAAAGAACTTATGATTCAATCGGGGACTCCTACGGGAGTGTGGTTGTTATCCACAGACGGGGCCTCGAACTCAAAGGGGTCGGGTTTAGGCATCGTGCTGAAAACCCCAACCGGAAGTACGATTAGACAATCTATCAGGACTATGAAACTAACTAACAACGAAGCCGAGTATGAGGCTATGATTGCAGGTCTAGAGTTGGCCAAAAACCTCGGGGTTGAAGTAATCGAGGCCAAATGCGACTCACTCCTTGTAGTCAACCAAGTGAATATGACTTTCGAAATCAGAGAGGGGCGCATGCAAAGGTATGTGGATAAATTCCATGTCACATTACGCAAGTTCAAAGAATGGACCTTGGATGTAATACCCCGTAAATTTTCCGATGTAATTACGCCGTAACGTGGCGAGTGTATATGGGCCTAAGAATAAGAAGAAGGGTTGAAAAATTTATTAAAAGTTTATTAGAAAAAGGGCGGAAAAACGAAAGGCGTAAGGATATAATTTTATCTACTAGTTGAGTATAATATTGTATGTGTAAGGGCTTAGAAGTGAGGAAAAAGAGTTGAAAAATAATTGAGAAGAAGATCAGATGAGGAAAAGCGATGGCACTGTGAGGAAAAAGCAAATCGCGAAGAGGAAAAGCGATTCGCGAAATCCACCCCTCCCATCGCGAACACGGACAGAAGGTCCAAGGAAAGAAACGCGATAGGTTCGCGATTCGCGAAATAAAAAGCGAATCACGAAACCCCCTTCCCTACATCGCGAACACGGACAGAAAACTAAGGCCAAGAAAGCGACGAGAAAGCGATTCGCGAAACTAAAAAGCGAATCGCGAAAACTGTCCTCCCCGTCGCGAAGTCAGGCAGAAACATAAGGAAGCATTTCGCGACAGATTCGCTTTTCGCGAAATGAAAAGCGAAACGCGAAATCTGCCCTCCCCGTCGCGAACAGAAACAGAACCCAACGCATTTCGCGACCAGAAAGCGGTTCGCGAAATGCAAAAGCGAACCGCGAAATCTCCCTAAGGCGTCGCGAATCAGCATTTTTGCTGAAATTAAACCCTCGACCCTCTGACCTATATAAAGCCCTCAAACACGTTCATTTCTCATTTTTAAGACCCAAACACATCTGAAGCTCTCAAGAACACTTCTCTCAAAGAGACCACAAGCCCTAATTAATTTCCTTCCATCCAAACACAAGAAATTGAAGAAAGAAAGCATAAAATCGAAGAGGCAAGAAGGAACCCTAGCTGAAGCCCGTCTTTTGCAAACCCTAGAATCAAAGGCAAACTGAGGATTGAAGAATCAAGGAAGAGATATGTATTAATTGACATGCAAGGTAAGTTTTACAACTATTTTCTTAGAAATTCTTGGAAACCCATTGCATGCATGTGAGAGCCCATGAAAATGAGAAAGAAAGCTATGGGTCTAGATTAATCACCACCAATAGAGTAAGTTATGATCGATTTCGAGTTGCATGTGTTATAAGTATGTTTAATAAGGCTATGGGGGAAAAGAGTCACTCGAACTTCATAAAATGTGAATAGTAGTATGAAGTATAGTAAGTAATGGTTGGGTTGTTCCCAAAATTGTAGATTAAGGGATTCTACGCTCTTCCATAAGCTTGGAAGCGGAAGCTAAGTATATACGCACCAGGTATGTAAGACTATACCGTTCGTTCTTGCACGATTCCTGTTCTATACAATGTCTCAAAAAAGCCCCAAAAGTATACTCTACTCTTAGAGGCTAAGGAAGCTTACATTGATTCCCTCCTATTATAGGAGATTGTATATGTCCACGTTTGGTTGCAAGTGTGTTGTTTGATGAGCACAATTGATGTGTGAATTAAATGCTATGTTCGAACGATAAGAAAGAACGTAATTCATGAATGAGTAGTTATGAAACGAATGTATATGTATATATACGAATGAATGGTTAAATATGATTGAGCCGATAAAGAAAGAAGTAATGAAAATGATAATAAAGAACTTAGGTCTCATGTGATTGAATGTGTATGATCACATCTAATGCGATTGAATGTGTATGATCACATCTAATGCGATTGAATGTGTATGATCACATCTAATGCGATTGAATGAGTATGATCACATCTAGGGAAGGAATAATTGTATGAACTGCATACGCAGTGTCTGTTTGGCACTTAAGGTGCAACTTATATATGAGAGCATATAGAGAATGTACACCGGACCAAGCAATAGCTGGACGGGTAATGATACACCGAGCCATAATGAATAGGCCGGGCCAATGACGATACACCGAGCCATAATGAATAGGCCGGGCTAATGACGATATATCGAGCCATAATGAATAGGCCGGGCTAATGACGATACACCGAGCCATAATGAATAGGCCGGGCTAATGACGATACACCGAGCCATAGTGAATAGGCCGGGCTAATGACGATACACCGAGCCATAGTGAATACCAAGCCATAATGAATTGGCCGGGCTAATGACGACACACTGAGCCATAATGAATTCGGCCGGGCAATGATGACATATAAACACCGACTAGTCGGGTATGTGATAATGGTAATAATGGTATTAATAAGTACAAGCCCAAAGAGGCATATGTGTGTGTAAATATCTGTGATAACGGTGATTATGGTTATGAGCCCATGGAGGCATAATTATTGATTGTGGTCCTATGAGGACGTATGTGTGATGATTGTATAAAGGGATTGAATATATGATGAATGTATTTGCACGGTTTGCTTAAAAGTAAGAAACCCTCAGTAAAGCAAGTGTAAACTAAAGAGATGAATACCAAATGCAATTGATATAATGAACATGTGAAAATGAAGTATGTCCGGAATCTCTGAAACGATGGGAATGAGTTCCATAAGGAATATGTTGAAGGTATGTTGCCCTCGGAGGTAAATCCTTGTATTCATGAGTTGTATACTCCTATAGTATTGTTTATGTTATTGCCTTCAGTTATATATTCCTGTCTTACATACTCAGTACATATTTCGTACTGACGTCCTTTGTTTGTGGACGCTGCATATCGTGCTGCAGGTCCAAATAGATTGACAGGTGAAGCTCCTCCACAGTAGGCTACCATACCAGTCCAGTAGAAATAGCAAGGTTCATCTTTCGGACTTGCTATACTTGGGTATGCTTTTGTATATGTATATTTTGGGCATGTCGGGGTCCTGTTCCGACTAAGTGTTTTGTATAAACTCCATAGAGGCTCATTAGACAAGTTGTCAATGTATGTATAAACAGAAGTTGGGCTATGTGTATTATGTTGCCTTGTTGGCATCGTACATATACTTTGTCGTATGGTTTTGTATGTGAATGTATATAGCCCAGTGGGCCACGTTGTGGTTGTATGTATGTTTATGATGTGAAATACCGTTGTGACAGGTATTGTCAGTATTGTTGACAGGTATAGTGTCGTTATTGCCGTGTTGGCAAGTATGTGTACCTTTTGAATGATAAGGGTAGTCATGTACAGGGTTCGCCGTTACTCTGCAAGCAGGGTTCGGTGCCCGGTCGCGGGCCCCCGAGGTTGGGTCGCGACATTGGAACACATACCTCGAGAGCAAAACAGTGAAGCCGATGCCCTCGCTAACCTCGGTTCATCTGTCGATGATGAAGAAATCGATTCCGAAAAAGTCGTGCATTTGCTAAGGTCAGTGATCGAGGAAGGACACGCCGAAATCAACTCGACGAGTTTGACCTGGGACTGGAGAAGCAAGTACATAGAATATCTTAGGTCGGGAAAGCTGTCGTCCGACCCCAAAGAATCGAGGATGCTGAGATTGAAGGCGGCCCGATTTTGTTTGACCGATGACGGAATCCTATATAGAAAGACTTTCGGAGGACCTTTAGCCATATGTCTCGGACCCGGCGACACCGAATACATTTTGAAAGAAATACACGAAGGGACTTGTGGGAATCACTCAGGCGCCGATTCATTAGTTCGGAAAATTATTCGAGCTGGCTTTTACTGGGTCGATATGGAGAAAGAATCAAAAGAATTTGTACGAAAATGTAGCAAATGTCAAAAACACGCACCGATCATCCATCAACCCGCCGAAATATTACACTCGGTTATATCGCCATGGCCGTTCATGAAGTGGGGAATGGACATAGTAGGACCACTTCCTCGAGTACTAGGTAAAGCTCAATTTATTCTTTTTATGACTGACTGTTTTTCTAAATGGGTGGAAGCGCAGGCTTACGAGAAGGTTAGAGAAAAAGAGGTGATTGATTTTATATGGGATCATATCATTTGCCGGTTTGGAATGCCTTTCGAAATCGTACGCGATAATGGAAAACAATTCGTTGTTGCAAAAATATCCAAGTTCTTCGCAGACAACAGAATCAAAAGGATATTGTCAACTTCGTACCATCCCAGCGGCAATGGGCAGGCAGAATCGACCAACAAAACTATAATCCAAAATTTGAAGAAAAGATTACTTGGCGCAAAGGGAAGGTGGAAGGAGATATTACCCGAAGTCTTATGGGCTTACCGAACAACCGAGAAGGCCAGTACCGGAGCTACTCCGTTCTCTTTAGTATACGACACCGAAGCACTGATACCGATCAAAGTAGGTGAACCGAGCATCAGGTACTGACTGGCAACTGAAAAATCCAATCGAGAAGCGATGAATGTCAGCCTAGAGCTCTTAGATGAAAGAAGAGAAATAGCCTTAGTACGGATGGCAGCCCAAAAACAAAGGATCGAAAGGTATTACAATCGAAGGACCCGACTTCGACATTTCAGCGTTGGGGACTTGGTACTTAGAAAGGTCACCCTTAATACCCGAGACCCTAGAGAGGGAAAATTAGGATCGAACTGGGAAGGCCCTTACACGCTGCTGAAGGTGACCGGGAAAGGATCTTATAAGTTGGGAACTTTTGATGGTAAAGAGTTGCCTAACAACTGGAACGTGGGCCATTTAAAGAGATATTACTGCTAAGGTGATTCTTCCTTTCTTGCTATCTTCATCTTCTTTAAAATAACTAATCTGCGCAGGGCATATCAACTCCGGGCAAGAGATATCCGGACGAAAAGGCTAAGAGCACGCACTGCACTCTTTTTTTCTTTGACTGTTTTTGTCCCAATCTGGGTTTTTCGGCAAGGGTTTTTAATGAGGCAGCATACATACCGTGCTATCACCTATGGAAACTTGCATTTTTGTCTAAAATCAACGGCAAGGGGTCCGGACGATGATCACTAGGAACCTATATAAAGGTCAAACGGCCGAGGGAGCCGTACCTTAGTAAAGCAATCCGGTCCATCCCCGGCCAGAAAAATCTATTGTTATTCAAATAATATTGAACATCATCCAATACGAACATTTCTTCGTTAAACCTAAGGGTTATTATTTTGCAAACGAATCGAGACACATCAATACGGAAGGAAGTAAGACCTAATTAGGTTAAATCCTAACTTGATTAGACGGACTAAAGGCTCTTTCGAAGCTAAAAACAAAAAGAAATTGAGGCCGATATGGTCATATCAAATTACGGCTAAGGCCAGAACATATTTAAATTCCCTACTGGATCTTACTAAAGTTACAGCTAAGGCTGAACCATACGAAACTCCATATTTGTTGGAGTCAAATTACGACTAAGGTCGAATCAAACTAAGAACTCTTGATCGAGCAAGCTGAATCATGGCTAAAGCCGGATCTATTCGAAACCGAACATCGGGATCTCGACCCTTGCTAACATAATGGTCGAAGGGCAGCCGATGAACAAGGCCAGAACTCAACAAGTAAAACTTTGGTTATGTGTTTTTCAAAGATCGAAACCAAAAAATGAAAGTATATATGTTCAAAACATACAAGGAAAGGCAATTACATGATTGGAGCAAAAATAAAGACAATATCAATCGGAACCATCTTCGAAATCTTCCGGAAATATCTTTCTTTTCATTTTATCTTCGACCTTGGTAGCCTGAGCTATTTCGGAAGATAGGTCAAAACCTCGACCTTGAAGTTCTTCGAGAACGGCTAGGCGAGTCTGGCACTGAGTGTACTTGGCCAACGTCTTCGAGTGCTCGTTAGCCGCATCTGCATCGGCCTTATACTGAGCTACCAAAGCATCAGCCGTAGCCTTAGCATCAGCAATACCAGCCTGCGCTTCCTCAAGTCGAGCCGATAGAGACGCCCGGGCGAGGCCGAGCGCCTCAATTTCGAGGCTTTGGAGCTCTTTATCCTTTAGCAAAACCTCGACTCGCTTTTGGAGAGTCGCATTCTCTACGTTTAAATGCCCGGTTTGGGTTTTCCACCGATCCAATTCGGCCTTAGACTCACATAGCTCGGTTTGGAGCTGGTCTGATCGCTTATTTGCTTGCTCCATTTTATCAGCACAAGAACCATGCTCTTTTTGTAAAGAGCCCAACTTAGCCCGGAGGTCAGATAACTGGTCCTCTATTTGTCGCCGCCGGTCAATCTCAAGCTTCATCCCATCCTTGATGCGAAGAAACATTCCATGATAAAGCACCGAGGACTGCTGCCAAATCGAACCAGATGTCATTAACAGGTTATATTGAGACATCAATGCAAATATGAGATGAACAAAAGAGCATACCTTGTTCGACTCCTGTTGGGCTTCATTAAATAGACAAGCCCAATCCACGGCACTCATCGTAGCTCGATCCTCGTCCGTCACCAAATGATAAAGATAGCTCGATACGCCTACCGGCGGGCCCAGTGGTCGAGCATCTTCGGGGACGGTAAAGGTTATTATCCTCTTCCGGTCGGGATCAAAACTTGGCGCAGGAAATTTATCGACCAACTTGAAACCAGCCGGCGTCGTGCTTGATTCAGCCGGGGGGCTCTTTCTCGGAATGTCGAGACCAAAAGTGTCGGCCGACGGCACTCCATCAAAATAATCGTCAAAAACCCCGGGCACGGCCGGTGCTCCACCCGGTGTCTGAGCCCAAACATTTTGGGATGTATGCGAAAGTGAAGGAGAATGAACTATCCCGGGAGCGTCGGAGGTTCTTTGCATCTGGACCGACGTCGCAGTTCGATCCCCGACCTTTGACCCCGTATCGCTCCGAGGAACATTAATCCCTCCCATCATTGGTTCGGGGGCTCCTCGAACAGTTTTTCTACGAACAAGCTCGAAGCTTCCCTCTGCATCCTCCGAACGTTCGCTCGGAGATATGTTGGGGTCGGTAGCGGCAACCTTTCGAGCCAACATCTTTCGCCTCCCTTTCTTTTTCTCGGGCACTGATTGACCGGGGGATTCTTTTCTCTTCTTCCCTTTTTCCTTTACCGGTATAGGAAGAGGACACATAACCTTCGATCTCAACTCAGGGTCCTTTGAAAGACCTACGAAATATGTTTTCAAGATAAGGTATTATGTCAGATGAAAAATCAAGTTAAAAAAAGGAGGTTTACCATGGTTCTTAGCCTCCCAAAGGCCTTTAGAGATTTCTTTCCAGGACCGTTCAGCATAAGTCCGTTGGGCCGCTATCTTCTTAATCCACTCTTCCAAATCCTTGATCGCGGCCGGAGTTTGGGGAATGGCTATGCATTAGAAATACTGGTTATAAGTGAAAGCAAAAGCGAGAGAAAAATATAGAAAGAGGTACTTACGTTTCATATTCCATTTCTCAGGAAATGGCAAGCAATCGGCGGGAATCAGATCGGTGGTCTTTATTCGTACAAATCTGCTCATCCAACCTCGATCTCTATCCTCCTCGGTACTTGAGAAGGGAGACTTGAGGGCCCTCTGGGCTAGTTTTATCATACCTCCTCGGAACATCCGGGGGCTGTACAATCGAAGCACATGGTCGAGCGTAAAGGGGAGACCACCCTCAACCTTATTTATAAAAAACCGGAAGAGATGAATAATCCGCCACATAGAGGGGTGAACCTGACCCAAGGTAACTTCATACCGCCTGCAAAATTCTATAAAGTATTGGGTCTATGGTCCCAAAGGTAAAGGGATAGGTGTACACGCTCAAGTACCCCTCTACATAAGTGTCAATAGACTCATCTGCGGAAGGGATTACCACATCTTTTCCAGCCCAGTTGCATTCTGCGATCACCCTGTCAAGATGTTGATGGGTGATCGAGCTAATATAATCCGAAACAGGTTCGCCTCGACCAGGCACCGATGAGGCCTTATCAACCTTATAGTCATAACTGGTATGACACCCAGCAGGGACAAAAGTCTTCAATGGGGGCTCCGACAAAGGTTCATCAGCATGAACCTTCTCAACCTCGCCGACAAATTGAGCGGAAGAATCTTGCCTTAAAGGAACCGATCTTGATGTTTTCGCCATTAATGCAGTGAAAAAAAAACAAACTGTAAAAATTTCAAAAGGCCAAAGGAATTGTGGAGAAGAGAGAGTAAAAGAAGAAGGACGACGAAGCGAAAGGGTAAAAGTAAAGAAATTAAATGCACGGTTAAAAAGGGGTATTTATACCCAGTCAAAAGCGGCGGCGCCAAACACGAGGAACCCTAACATTAAATGACCGACAGACTGCAGATATGACAGATTGCAGAAGTGTCAGACTGAAGAAGGGACAGACTGTAGCGGATACAATGTTCAGGGATGATTGCTTGTATTGGAATCCACATACGTCGCAAAGCTGCCGTCATAAGAACAAAGATAAAGAAAAAACCTATCCGCATGCTGTGCTCGGTATATACGCCGGTCGCTTACCCTAAGAATTGAAGGACAAAGGCTCATATCGTTTATTATCTTTATTTTCTAATAAACGAGGGGGCTATCTGTATTAGGTCAGTTACAAATAAGTATAAAGGATCTATATCGGGTCGGATACTATTTGAGGAAGGCAAAACCAAGATAGTGTGAGACCAAACTATACCGGCTCATAATCGAGATGTATATTGGAACAATAGGGGAATGCCGGGACGAAATAAACCGATATGATTGCCCAAAGATCATTTCAGTATTGAAAATCGGTCGTCATGATAAAATGACCGATCAGGCTGACCGAATAATACTTCGATATCAGAGACCGGTCTCAAGTCGGACCTCTCGCCAAGGATAGTGTGTTAAATTGAGACCGGTTAAGTATTTAATAGTCAAGACCGATCTCATGTTCGAGGGGAATCAAGAATGAGACCATGATATGCCGATTCGAGACCAATTCGACCAAGTATGATACGATATGGAAAATCGATCCCGGAATTCCTACTCTTCGATTACCATTGGACTATTTAGCTTTGTCAATGATTGCATTTCCGATATTAATCCGATGTCATGGGATCGATTTCATGATTTTCGATATGTACTTTAAAGTAGGAATATCGATGTATACGTTATATTTATCCGAGAATCATGGTTAAAGTCAGAAAGACTGTTCAATCATAAAAGGGAAAGATACTTTATGGGACTTTAGGATACTTTTTTAGCCAACGTTCTTCTTCTCCTTTTCTATATAAAGAGGAGGATGTAATCAATAGGATATACAGAAATATCACAGATCAATACATTCTGGTTCTTAAGCTTCATATTATTGCTTTTACAATATTGTACTCATTTTTTCTGGAAGGTATCAAAATTGATTTGTGGATCCTTGGCACTACGAACAAATTCAATTGTTATCCGGTTTTTAGGGTAAACAATATTCTCAAGTTTATGCATAATTATCTCTTTATATTGTTTCATAAAGTTAATCCTCATTAATTTGAAGTGCAAACTCTTTTCTTTTCTTTTTTTTTACTATAGTTATAGTAATTAAATTTAGTCATTCTAAACTCGTCATGTGTTTAGTTATCGAGGTTTATAGTCTAGTGATACTGATGAAAGTTCCTAACATATTAAGTGTTTGGTTCAATTCTCACAATCTCTTTTATTTAATCTTTTATCATGATCCGCCTAATATAATAAAAAAATTAAAATACATCTTCGGCTAAATGTCAATTATAAAAAAGGAAAAGTAAAGAGTTGGTACTTTATATTATAGTATTATTGGAATATAGAATTTATTCACCATATTCATTTATCTAACATTCTTCAAATAAATATCTTATATAGTGACAATGACGAAGGCACAAATTTCTCAAGAGTGTATTTGAAAAAAGTGAATAGAATTTTTCAGGTGTCCAACATATGTTATATACCTCTAAAATCTAATATTTTATTTATACACATAGTTAATTTTTCAACTAAGGATCATTAGGGTGTGGGAAAGGGCCACATTCCGAGCGGGGCAATCTGTCACGATAAAAAATATCAATGGCTGATTACACAGTTTGAACTCGTGACTCATATGTCACGCGCCCTTCGACTAACAAAATGCAAGTTGACAAAGTTACCCTCCGGTCCAACCATACCCGGTTCAGCAGTCCTAAAACCGATTCTCCGGTTTGCAATCAACCCCAACAAGAACCCCCTCCAATTCATTTCTCTTTCAACTCCAAGAAAAAAACAGGAAGCTTTCTTTCCCATTAGCAAATTCAAAATCAAATCTTTTCATGTTCCCAATATTTTCTTTCTCCTCTCACCATTGCCTGAAAATGTAGTAGTAGTAGGAGTGAAAGTAAAACCAAGAAAAGAAAAACATGATTATTAATGGAATGATCACTTTATAGTGTCAGCCTTTTCATTTCATTCACAGAATGATGAAGTTCTAAAAGACGAAGTCTCAGTTCATCTCCTCTCTGCTAAAAGAAAGCAAAGTAAGAGAAAACGCAGTATTTTCGGTACAGCTTTATTACAAAGTTTAGTTCTTTTTATAAAAGTATGTGTATGTTTGAAAATATGGGAACTTGAATCTTGTCTTTAGTGAAAGGTGGATGAGATTTTTCTTGTGCATTTGAATATTTATAGATATGTTGAATATTTAATTTAATGGGGTTTAAAGTTTGAATTTTTAATTGAGAAAAGGTTGTAAATTGAGATGTTTATTATGTTGGGTCAGCCTTTTCTTGAGATATTGAGTTTTCCTTCAATGAAAACACACTCACAGGCAGGGGTGAAGCTAGAGTGTCCGGAGAAGGTTCGGCCGAACCCAATATCTTTGTTTCGAACCTTATACTTGTTTTAAGAAATCCATTGAATATGTATAAATTATTAAACGATTAGAATCCCGAACTCATAAACTTGAAATCCTGGTTTCGCCTCTGCTCATAGGCCAGAACTATCTATTTTGCTACATTTTATATTATTAGTTTAGTTTTATGTAATATATGTATGTTTGAAAATTTTGGAACTTGAATCTTGTCTTTAGTCAAAGGTGGATCATGGATGAGATTTTAGTGTGCATTTGAGTATTAGTTTAATGGGCTTAAAGTTTGATACTTTGATTGGAAAATAAAAAAATGTAATTTGAGATGTTTGTGATGTTGGGTCAGCCTTTTCTTGATTTTTGAGCTTTCCTACTATGAAACCACACACACACTCACAGAGGCCAAAGATGTTCTTTATACATTTTCTATAATAAAGTTTAGTTCTTTCTAATATATGTATGTATGGAAATGTGGAAACTTGGATCTTGTCTTTAGTCAATTGGAGATGAGTTTTTTTGTGTGCATTTGAATGTTTATGGTGTATTGAACTTTTGACTTAATGGGATTTAAAGTTTGAATCTATTTGGAAAAAATTGTAATTTGAGATGTTTATGATGTTGGATCAGCCTTTTCATGAGATAATGAGTTTTACTGTTTTGGTAATATCAGGGCCAACAGTTGAATTATCATTTCAGAGCTTTTAGGTTTAAGGGCTTATAATATGGCTTTGTGAAAGGAGGTTTCTGTGATGCAAATCTTGGTTTTCTGGTGGTTAATGGGCATATAAGTTATATTTACTTTCTGGATCCAAAGCTGTGTAAAGTGTAATTTTTCGGATTTTTCCAGTTGAATCTGTTGTCTATTAGGAGAGTTTTTTAAACAATGTGGTGGTTTACTAAGATCTTAGGGGTTTCGCTTAGTGATGTCGAGAATTTGGAGGGCTAAAGTTGAAATTGGTGAAGGAAGAAGGGAAGTTTGCATAAAATGTCAGGGGTTTCAAGAATAAGGTCAATGAATGTGGCTGATACAGAAGTAAGGCAAATCTTTGGACCAGCTGAGAATAAGGCACAGAGGTCACTTGGTTCAAGGCCTATTAAGAAGGCAGAAAAGCCTACTGAGGAAGTTGAGGTGGTGGAGGATATGAACGGTTGTCGATTATCACCTTTACTGCAATCTGTCAAAGTTCCTAGAATACTTCAGCAACAAGACTCGTTATTGCATTCGAGTCTGTCACGCAGTGCTTCATGTTCTTCTGATGCTTCTACTAATTCATTTCATAGTAGGGTTTCAACTGGTAGAATCTGTAGAATGCGTAGTACTTCAAGTAGGAGGAAGCACTTTCCATCGACGTCTAAAAGCGTTGTTTCGGATTATGTATCAGATTCTTCACCTGAAGGTTTGCAATCAAAGAAAAGGTGTGCTTGGGTGACACCTAATACTGGTATTTTCTTGATTCTTTCATTTGTAGCGTAAAGTATAGCTTACAGGTTGTATATTTCCTCTTATGTAGGACCTTTGAACTTTCAACTTCTTATACTGCCTTTCTTTTCAATCAGATCCATCTTACGCAAATTTCCATGATGAAGAATGGGGAATTCCAGTACATGATGATAAGTAAGTTTCCAGATTGCTGTTCGGAGCGTCCTTCACAAAATACAGACGCTAATTCTTGTTATATTAGTTCAGGAGATTATTTGAACTCCTTGTTCTTTGTGGAGCACTGGCTGAACTCACTTGGCCTTTCATTCTTAGCAAAAGACATATATTTAGGTACTCTGTTGATAATTCTTTGCTTTAAACTATTCATGTTATAGGTAGGATAAACTAACAATAACTTAGTTCTTTTCTCTTCTGCTCTAACTAATCTACTCTTCAATATTTCTTGGTGCAGAGAATTATTTGCAGATTTTGATCCTATAGCAGTGGCAAAATTGAATGAGAAGAAGATTTTAGTACCTGGAAGTTCAGCATGCTCACTACTATCAGAGCTGAAACTGCGAGCAGTCATTGAAAATGCTCGTCAAGTATCAAAGGTATATCCTTTCCTAGCGGCAAAGCCATGATTTGAAGTTTATGGGTTTTGAACTTGCCACCGAACCAATAGCTCTTTTAGTTACTGCGTTCGCAACTAAATATTTATACATATTTAATAGATTTTTATTACATGTTGTGTCATTCGCTTCCGTTACCCTACTACATTGTTGTTGCTATTGTTGTTGCTTTATTTTTACTGTTGCTTGAGCCGAGTCTATCGAAAACAACATCTCTACCTTTATAGGGTAGGGTTAAGGTCTGCGTACACACTATCCTCCCCAGACCCTACTTATGAGATTACACTTGGTTTGTCATTGTTGTTGTTGGTGGTGGTGGTGTACATTTAATAGATTTCTTAATACAAAAACAGGGTATAAGCAAAATCTACTGGGTGCATCCAAATCCATAAACGATACACTACCTCCGCCCCTGTCTGTTGCTCTTTATTCAGTTAGCTTTTGGGAATACCTACCTAGACTATACTTGCACTCGTGTTCTAACTAATTTTGAGGTACAATGTCTAATAAAACTGTTGTAGAGTCAAAAACTTCTAGCTGTTAAAATATTTCAGTAGTTATTGCAACTGAATTTTTGTGCATGTTTTGCTCGTATCAGATCATAGATGAATTTGGATCATTTGACAAGTATATCTGGAGCTTTGTGAACCACAAGCCTATAGTTGGCAGATTCCAATATCCTCGTCAAGTTCTGGTAAAGACCTCAAAAGCGGACGTGATTAGTAAAGACCTAGTTCGGAGAGGTTTCCGGTGTGTGGGACCCACAGTTGTCTATTCCTTCATGCAGGTTGCTGGCATAACAAATGACCATCTTATTAGCTGCTTCAGATTTCAGGACTGTGTGGCAGCTGCTGAAGGAAAACAGAAGGATCTAAGCGAAGATAATAATACTGAGGTAGCAAAAGCAAGTGAAGCCATTGAAGCAGAGATGTGTAGATCGATCAATGAAATAAGTTTCTCATTGTTGTGATTTGAGCCAATTCAGAGCTTGTAACATCTGGTGATCATCTAAGCTCACACTGATTTAGTAGCAGAACTGGGTGTGTATGGAAACATGTCGATTCCTCTGCATTATAGATTCTTAGATTTGTAGATTATTATTACTAGATGAAAATTGAGTGAAGTAGTGGTAACTTTAGTTGTGTACAGTGTGTAATGTTATTATTACAACTTCAAATGCTACAATCTTAAACATCTTTTCTGATTCTGGGAAAACAGAAAGTACGACATTCTGTTATTGTTGTACCGGGAATTAAATATGCATCTATATGTAGGGACTTATCTGTGTGGTGGACAGCTCACAGAAACAATCACCATTCTCAACTATCTTTATAAAAAGGGGATGGATCTTTAATTTTGTGCCTAATGTTCAGGTCAAGAATCAAGATTACCAATTACAGAATGGCCTTATATATTTAAAAGAAGTCCCAAGTCTCTACAACCTGTCATCGGGTTACAGTGAAATGGTAAGGACAATACACATTTAGTGTCAATTAGGCGCATGTTATGAGTTTGAATCCTACCCGCTTAGTATTAAGCAGGAATATGGTAGAGGAGCGGACCCATACTCCCCCAGTTATCGATCTTGTGAGCACAATCGGGCGGAGTCGGCTATTAACTCGTGGAAGATTTCTCAGTTATTGAGAAAAAGTCTCTCAGAGAGTTGTCTAATCATGCAGCTCTAGCTCACTGTGTTCTGCCAATTTCCAAAATGTTGGTTGGCCCTTTTATTCTTGAAATGGTAAATGGGAAGCAAATGGTTGTTGGAGATGGATTCAGAGTTTCCTTTTAAGCTGTCATCAAATATTTGTTTCAAATCGACAAACATCAGAAGATATTTTTCTAAGTTCTATTAAAATTAGTTTGATCCGCAATAATGTACAAAACCAGAGCATAAACTATCTATATTGGACGACTACAACCAATCTACTCAACCTATTTATAAACTGTAAGACTAAAAAAAAGTACATGCTTCTTATTTCTACAAGAAAGCCCTATGACGGAAATTAACTGAATGCAAGGGGGAAAAAAGGGGATAAAAATCAAAGCAGCTAAACAATTTTAGCAAGGCTTTATTTCAAATCCAATACTCAACAGAGTTCGAGCCGATTCCACTGCCTTCTCTCCTCCAAGGTCCAACTTCTCACCTGTTAACGCACCTTCTTTATCCACGGACCATTGTGTGGTCGATTTTTGATGCTGTAGCAGTTTGGGTTTCTTAGCCTGCAGATTGGTCAAAGAAGCAGGGGCAGTAGCAGCAATAAGAGGTGCATTCGGTGGACTTTGACGCTTTTTTGGTACGGGCATGTCATGATCGTGTACTCCCTTATATGTTATTATCAATGCACTTGTGCTATCTACAGCTCTCTCAATGTGCTTTCGAACCGGACATCCAGCTGATGTACAGCGATAGTAGTTCCTAAAAGCCATCCAAATAAACAATTCAGAAACAGTACAGGAAAACCAAGGAAGAAAAATGGAGCACACCTTTGACCAAGATAAAGAGTTACTATAAAGTAGATAAAACAAGTAATATGTGAAAGTTATTTTTAGGTTTACAGAGGAATTACAACGCCATCTCCTTAATTGTCTACTCATAAGAGATGCTGTGAAGCTAGAATATACTTTGACAAGTTATTTTTCTTTGTTTGACTCAAGGCTTGGCATTTCTACTTCTTTTAACAAAGGACCAAATTGATGTTGCATAAGAAAAAATCCAAATTTCTAACTTAAAATGGAAAACGGAAAGGAAATTATTACATGAATAAAGGCTAAGTACACGGTGCAAGAAGAATAGCACCCGCCTTTAAAAAACAGGATAGGGCGCATACAATCAAGCATGAATCAAGGAATGCATTAATCTGGCACCAGTCTTTCTGGCAGAAAGAAAAACGATTATCAAATGTAAAGCATGAAATAATATAGTACCTTGGGTGAGGATTTCCCTTCACCATTTTTTGTCCATACTTGCGCCATCTATAGCCATCACTTGAGATTCCTACATCACAAGCAGCATGCACCACAAGTTTGGGTTTCTTTCCAGGTCTAGAAACAGATTCTAAACTTGCGTCACTTTTCTTCAACCTGGAAACCATAAGTGAGTTTTGCAATCAATACTATGGTTTTGAACATCTGTAAGATGAAAGCTGGATCAATGATAACAACTAAATTACATACAAGAGAGAACTTGCCTCTTCTTTTCTTCAGGTTCATCACTATGCTCCTCTTTAATAGTGATTTCAGTGTCAGTATCACAAGAATCCTGATTTGCTTTCTCAGCAATTGGTGAAGTTTCTTGTAAATTTTCTTTTAAAGAGGACGGCACGGTCTCATTAAAACTTCTATTTGGACAAGCTATCATACGGTTGTCATTAGCTGGTGCAGGCAATACTACGGGCTTGCTTTCCTTTGAGCAATTTACTCTCGGGGATGGATCATGATTGTGTTGACTTCTATAAATAATCTCCATCACACGATTAGTGTGATCAGAGCACTCAATCTTCTTGGCGCAACACTCAGAATGAGTGCATCGGTAATAACTTCGAGAACCTTGAGGAATTTTAACTTGCTTTTGACCATACTTCCGCCAATTGTACCCATCACAGGATGGTGTCTTCAGGACTGGCACAACATGTAGAACCTTGGCATCGGAACTCTGCTTAGCCACTTCTTCTGTACTACCATTTACTACTGCTGACAATTGTCTTTCTGCTAGAGTTGGGCTAAGCACTGATGAAATGGACGGTGTAACAGATGTCGGGGACAGCTCCAATGAGGATGCTTCATCAGGCATACGTTGCTGATGTTCTGTTTGTACTTGAGCACTCAAAGTTTCAGGCCTGGTAACACTAATTTTATCCTGCATACAACATGAAATGACTCATTTGATGTCACCCCATCCCACAAACATACATATCCAGTTCCAACATTTGCCTGATTTAGCTTTTCAGTAAAAGTATAACATTATACATAGCAAAATAGAAAATCAGACACTCCGGAAAGCTAAATATATTACGAACCTACATAAGTAATTTGACTATATTCATTTATAACATCACATGATAATATTTTTGCAACTAGAAAAATTATGAATTACATTCAGTTTTGAATTTCTCAAGTACATGTACAGTCATTCAAATGATTTCAATTGTCACCCCAAGCTCCGGAAACAAGAAAGCAGCTTTATTGTGAGATGCGATTCATTGCCACCGTGGGAAGCAAGCTTGATTCATGATGACACTTCCAACTTATATAAATTCTAAACATGCTTTATAATTTTGACCACTTTCCTTCTTCATATTCCTGGATCATTTTACTGAAATTATACTGGATGTCTCAACCACATGACCTGTTTTAACCAGTAAGTCCCTACTCTGAAGCTTAATCAGTTGAAAAATCCAGCACTTAATGACCAAACATTTTTTATTTCTGCTGGGATTTGAACCTTGTCTTCAAGGTTTTCGCTTGCTTTATTCCCACTAGGCCACACCCTCAAATGTTCGTGTCAATTTAGAGAATACTTTGTTAATAATAAGAACCATTGACTTTTCCGTTTGATTTCAATTTCAGGGGAGAATTCTACAACTCAAAGCATGTAGAGTCCTGAATATAAGAGTTGATAAATAAATGATGAAGCATCACTAATGCTAAATAATTTAGAGAGATAAAAAGATGTTGTGGATAATGTATTCAAGAGCCAAAAAGATGAGTAAAAATATGAGCTTCACCTTTCACTAGGAAAAGCACGAAAATAAGAAATAGAGAGTAAATGTGAATATAACATTACTGTACTTAGAAAGGATTGAGACAACTGGGTAAAGCAAAATGTTGGTTAGATGATTCTTAGGTAAGAGAGTTAAATTGGAAGTATAAATAAATAAATCTATGTCCCTCTTTCCGAGAGGTATTATTAACACACTTCAACATGATAAGAAATTTAAAAGTGAACAAACCAATAGCCTGTTTGGCCAAGCTTTTTTCTTTGCCAAAAGTGCTTTTTTCTCAAAGTTAAGGTGTTTGGCCAAGCTTTTTGAAGGAAAAAAAGTGCTTTTGAGTAGAAGCAGAAGCAGTTTCTGAGAAGCAGAAAAAGGTAGCTTCTCCCCAGAAACACTTTTTTGAAAAGCATTTTTGAAAAAAATACACTTAGAAGTACTTTTTAAAAGTTTGGCCAAGCACTAATTGCTGATTTAAAGTGTTTTTCAATTTAATTAGCCAAACACAAACTGATTTTCACCAAAAGTACTTTTTTGAAAAGCATTTTTGGAAAAAGTGCTTCACAAAATAAGCAGATTTTAGAAGTTTGGCCAAACAGGCTACAATTCTCACAGTAGCAAGTAGGGTGTTCAACATAAAACAAAAAATCCGACCAAAAACAACAACATAAAAGCAACATTTAACTTCGATTTGATTCAGTTAGTGTTAAATTAAAAAGAAAAAAAAATATTTGGTTTGATTTGGTTTAGTATTAAACAGAACTTTCGGTACTCTAATTATCCGCATGGCTATATGATGGTGGAAGTAGAGTGGCTGGAGCCCCTCTCCTTACAGTCAAGTCAAGTGGCTTTCACTCCTTCAAATCAATTATATTGGGAGGCCTAACAAGTGACAATGGTTCACAATCCGACTACTAATTCAAGTTACCTTTCAAACAGACGAGATTCGCATCTACTTATTCCGGGATTAAGACATGTCGGCCTTACGACTGCTAATTGAGGCCTAAACTTACTACTTACTCAAACAATACCAGCTTACTCAAACAATATCGGCTTGAACAAGGAAAACGGTCCCTTACCTTCTCTATTTCCTTCCCGTAATCGAACCCGGTGATAAGATTTGAACATGGATTCATTCCCATCGACCGGATCCTTCACAAAGACCAAGAACAAGGACCGAGAGTAATAGGGAATTCGGGATAAAAAAGTATATACACTTTTCGTTATACGCGTACAAAGAAATCGTTGAAACCTCGCTACTGGATTGAGGAAGAGGCAATAAGGGAAAAATATCCTTCCCTC
>MCJB01018837.1:13400-25409 GCA_002018475.1 Nicotiana obtusifolia | reverse complement strand
TCCCCCCCCCCCCCCCCGAAAAACCTATGGCCGACTTTCCAGTTGTAGTCCCCACCTTTGTGGCGATCTTATTACCTCCCTAGACTTGTTTGAAACAAACTCCTTAAGTGCCAAGATGGCAAAGGAAGAGCGAGAAGCACAAAATATGTTAAAACATTATTTTTTCACAAATGGAAAAAGAGAAGCACAAAATGGTGTGATAGAGCATCCTACTAACAATTTTTCCAATTCTCAGTGGAATCCCTTTCGTGGAGTGGCTTCCCATCACCTAATTACACTTCCCAATATCAACCACAAAGAAAAAAAGGGTATGAACTACGACGTCGTTCTACTCCATTTTCAACTCCTTCCTAACTTGATCTTTCAAGGCAAAGCTATTCTGCAGCTTGCAATGTAAAACTCAACGTAAGGACAAAGGAAAACTTTAAAATTTTCAGCCGCTTCGTCACAGTACTTACTTATTGGCAAACATGTCACACTTTGGCCAAGTATCCTACAAAGAGACTCCCGAGAGCCAGAAGTACTAAAGGAATGGCCATAGGAATGGGCGCATCATTACATCGTAAGATGTCTCGCCGAATGAATTAGTTGGTACTAGAAATGTTAGAGAAAGTGAATGAAAGGAGTAATAAGAGGTGAAAAGGACGGGGACACTTCCCAACCAGAAAGAAGCGAGCGGTTTAGAAGTTCGGCCCGGTTATTTTGGTGTCGTAGGGGAGGGATTGACCTTTCTAACGCATATTCAGTCGTACCGCCATGGCCCCACTTATTTGTTTTCGATCGGAGCATCAAACAGCGCAACCCGGTTCTACTTGACTAAGCTCGCGCTCCTCCAAGGAGAGAGTTTGCTTTACCCAACTCCCTTTTTGATAACAAGGTAGAAATCCCCGACCTGACACTTGTTAGTTTCGAATGAAGAATGACAAGTGCCCTGCCCTAGCATAATCACTGCAACCATGACACGTGCACACGATCTTATATAAAACCGATAATCATGCATCCTATTTACCACATTAACCTCAAGAGATCTCAGCCTTTACCTTGCAGAAAGTTTTGGCTCTCCAATAAACTGACATTTCAGTTTCAGCTTTATCAGAGTCTAACCTCGGTATCCTTATCATCCTAACAATCCACGTACATATCCTCTATTTTTCTTTATGCACATCTAGTAGACAAAAGCAGCGATATCTAGTGCCCAAATAGTGATTAAGCATTTACCTTGAATTTTCTAATTGCACATGTCTTACCCTTACGGTGAATTGCCTCGGTATTTCTGTGCTACCATTAAATACACAGCTAAGTTTTTTCTTTTTTGAATAAGTACCATTCAGATATGCAGCACAACTATGATTTTAACTAGTATAATTGAAAACCAAAACAATAAAATAAAAAATGTATGCTACCACGGGGGATCCACTCAAAGATCTCCCGAATCTCGAAATCTCCAGATAAACTGAAAACAATGCCAAACCAATAAATATCAAGTAAAAGCAAGAAAGCAAACCTTGATTTCTTTCGCTGGTTCAAACAGTGGCAGTGCATATTCAACTGGCACTTCTGTCAGATTATTCAACACTATAATTACAGACACATACACAAAAAACCAGAAAGAATAATTTACATAGAATTATATAAGCAAAAATAAAAAGGAAAAAACCAAATGTATAAAAATACTCCATTTTTACAATTTATGTGAACTCATTTGACTAGCACGGAATTAAGAAAGAAAATAAGACTTTTGCAACTTGTGCTTTTTAAGTACATCATAACAATTATGGTTACTATAAAAGCTTATTATTAAGGATAAATTGGAAAACTTACATTAAATGTATTCAGATTTAGAAAAGGATCATGCTTTTCAAGATGGACTATGCAGGTAATCGGGTCACATAAACAGGGAGTAATAGTTTTGATCGTAGAAACCAAACATGAGCTAATAAACATACTACGAGTAGTTCCTTTCACAAATAAATAAAAAAAGCAAAATTAGAGAAAAAAGAAGGAATTATACAAAATTGGAAACAGTACCAGAAAGTTGGTGAGAGGAAGAGGAGTCAGTATCGAATTTGGATTGCAAATCACTATCAATTTGTTGTACGGATAAGTGAACAGTAGGAGGAGCCAGGGTTTCTGACACTGAAATTTCCACCTTCGGTTTATGTAAACTCTCAATTCCACTCTCCTTACGTTCATCACCACCACCATCAAGTACTCCGCCATCATGTACGGAGGAGTTATCGTTTTTGTTTTCTTCTGGGTTTGAATTCTCGGCTCCGGCAGCCTTGGAGCTCTCGTTTTCTTCGTCCATGGCGGATTCCAGTGTGTGTGTGTGTGTGTGTGTGAGGAGAGGAAATGAATAGAGGAAATGAAAGAGAGAGTAAAGGTTTTTGCAACGGAGAGCTTTTTTACTGTTTTTTTTTTTTTTTTTTTTGGTCTAACTTTTCCTTTTTAAATAATAAAGTATGTGATGGTGACAAATATAAATGGTTACTATGAGCACTCCCACCTTCTGAAATGACCACTTTAACCTGGAAGCTTTTCCTTTTTGTCATTTGGTAAATTTACTTTTTCTTTTTCCATTTATATTCTCTTCTAAAATTGAAGAATTTCCATAAACCACTATAGTTTAGAGCCTAGTAATTATAAATTACCTAATTATCATCTGTAACTATTATTTAATTACTACTAACTTATATCACTTGTATTTAGATGCGCAACAAATACAATACGTGTCAATTGTATTCATTCGCGCTAAGGTTATCCAACGGGACAGAACGGAACGGGAGGGGGAGGGACGGGACGGCATTTGATTCGGACGGTGGCGGACGGACCTTAAACGGAACGGAATAAACACGACGACCCGATAGGCCCATCCCGTCCCACTAACAAACATGATGGGACGGGAATGGTCGGTACGTGGGCCCTTAGTTGGCCTTTTTATTAAAAAATCTTTTAAATATTTAAACATTAAATTTGATAACGGCTAATTTTTTATATATAGCAATGGTTATTTTTCTAAAGTTGACAATGACTAAGTTTTTAAAGTTTGCCATGGCTAATTTTTTGACTTATTTAATAAACTTTAAAGAAACTAAGTAAAGAATTATAAACTATTAAAACAAAAGACTTGTAACGAAATATTTTAGTAATTATAATAGATTTGTAATTTATTTAATATAGTCTCAAGTTATAAAGTAACTAAGTACGAGTGTAAGGCAATTCATAAAAAAATTCAAGGCTAAAGCCTTTTATTTTATTAACAGAACTTTCAAATTTCATATACAAATATGGCAGTTTATAGTCGTTGCCAATGGCTAATTTTGCAAAGAATGACAATGGCTCTTTCAATATATATATATATATATATATATATATATATATATATATACGGGACGGGACGTTAACGGGCCGGCCCATCGGGACAAAATGGGCAGCTCGTCCCATTCCATGTTCGATTTACTATGGGCCCAATCCTGTTTTAGAGTTAGTGGGACGGGACGGGACGGGACGGGACGGTACTGGGATGGGTTGGGCCGTCCTGTTGGACAACTATAATTCGCGTAACGAATACAATTGTATTCATTCATGCAAAAATACAATATGTACCGACTGTATAACCAAGGCGAAATAAGGGTGTATGCAAATGATACAACTTGTATCAACTGTATACACCATGTATACAGTCAATGCAACATATATCACTTGTATTTGTTCGAGTAATGAATACAATTACGGGAAAATACATAAATACAGAAAAATAAAATATTCTTGTTGAGAGTTAGACTCAAAACCTCCGCAAACTAAGCGGACGCTCTTGCCAACTGAGCTACTAGAGCTTACTGCTCTCTTATTTTAGTTCAAAATAATAATCTCTTGTTTTATGGATTTGATATAAAAATTAAATAAAGTTATGAATGGTAAATTTGCTGAAAGTATAGCTACGAATGATAAATTCAGTATCAGTATTTGATATGTTGCGTACTTTTCCCTCTATGATAAGGAGAAAGATTTACTCTTTATTACTTCTTATAATTTCCATGGTAATATTAGAAACATGACAGAATAATTTAGTCTAATTTAGGCTAAAGTATAAAGGCTTTTGGTTCTTCATTTAGGTTAGAGATAAAATGTCTTTATTTTGTTCGGTTTTCTCTCACCGTCATATGTTTTTCTTCAAACTAGTAGTCATATCTGCGTGATGCGCGATCAATATTTAAAAATATTAATTAAATTAAATTATGATCGGGTTTGTTTGAACATATTAGATTGTATTACTTTAATAAATTTCAATTGTCATCTTATTTGTCAATACGATATGCCCAATAATAAAATCTCTATTAAATTAAATGAATTTATATAATTATCGAATAACTTTTTTGTTCTGTAATTTTCTTTGTTATATTATGCAATGTTTAGTATTATTACATTATTAATATAAATTTCTATTAGCATATTATTTTGTTTAATATTTTTTCTCCTCATTTTTTTTGTAATATAATAGAGGATATATATGTTATTACTCTTGAAATATTATTTTATTTTAAATTTTATTATGTTGTTCTCAATAATATTTTCTGAATTTTAATGAATATAATCTCTATAAAATTAAAGGGAGTTGTATAGTCATCGAATAACTTTTTTATTCTGTATTTTTTTTAATTATATTATTCAATATTTAGTATTATTGTATTATTAATAGAAACCTTTATTAGCATATTACTTTATTTAATATTTTTTTCTGCTATTTTCTTTTTGTAATATAACAGAATATACATATTTTACTTAAAATATTTTTTTATTTTAAATTTTATTCCATTGTTATCAATAATATTATCTGAATTTTAATGATTAAAATATCTATTAAATTAAAGGGACTTATACATGCATCAGATAACTTTTTTGTTTTGTATTTTTTATTATATTATCCAATATTTAGTATTATTACATTGTTAATAGAAATTTTTATTAGCATATTACTCTGTGTAATATTTTTCTCTACTATTTTCTTTTTGTAATATAATACAGTATACATATATTTTATTACTCTTAGCAAAAAATTTACTTTAAATTTAATTATGTTGTTCTCACTAATATTTTCTAAATTTTAATGAATAAAATCTCTATTAAATTAAAGGGATTTATATAGGCATCGAATAACTTATTTGTTATGTATTTTTCTTTATTATATTATTCAATATTTAGTATTATTGCATTTTTAATAAAAATTTTATTAGTATATTACTTTATTTAATATTTTGTCTACCACTTTACTTTTATAATGTAATAGAAGATATATAGTTTATTACTCTTGAGATATTTTTTATTTTAAATTTTATCCTATTGTTATCAATAATATTATCTAAATTTTAACGAATTATTAAATTAAAGAGAGTTGTATAGTTATTGAATAAATTTTTTGTTATGTATTTTTCTTTATTATATTATCAAATATTTAGTATTATTATATTATTAATAGAAATTTTTATTAGCATATTATTTGTTTAATATTTTGTCTACTAATTTTTTTATAATATAATAGAAGATATATATATATATATATATATATATATATATATATATATATTTTATTACTCTTGAAATATTTTTTTTTAAATTTTATCCTATTTTTCTCAATAATATTTTTTAAAATTTAATGAATAAAATCTCTATTAAATTATTGAGACTTATATAGGCATCAAATAACGTTTTTATTCTGTATTTTTCTTTATTATATTATCTAATATTTAGTATTATTGCATTGTTAATAGAAACATTTATTAGCATATTACTTTATTTAAATTTTTGTACTTTTTGTTAATAAAAATGAAAACAAAAAGTATTTAAAAAAAGAAATTTTAAATTAGCAGTTTTTCATTTTTTGTAATTTTAGTTTTTTATTTTAAAATAATTTAAAAACTTCAACTTGAAACTACTTTTCAATTTGAATTGATAATTTTTTTAAAATTTTTTGTTTTTATTATAATGTCACGACCCGGATTTCTCACTCTCGGGAGTCGTGATGGCGCCTACTAGTGAAAGCTAGGCAAGCCAATCAACCGAATTATTTACCACGTTCTCATTCGAAATCAATTCAACTAAAACTAACCATAAATAAACAACACAATTTAACGAGCGAAATGCAAAGAAATATTTCAAATAAAATCTCGTTTACAAACTACCCAAGATCTGGTTTCACAGTTTCACAGACTGTCTAAGAGTACTACAAACAAGGTTTTGAAAGAAATAACAAAATACTGTTTCCGAACTACATGGAAGAAACAGGTAAAGGAAATGGACAGGAGACACCAAGATCTGCGAGCGTCTGCAGTACTACCTTGGGTCGCCTAATAGTCACAAAGCTCGAAGCCCTCTACTATCCGACACCTGCGGCACCGAGATCTGCACAAAAGGGTGCAGAGTGAAGTATCAGCACAACCGACCCTATGTGCTGGTAAGTGCCTGGCCTAACCCCGGCGAGGTAGTGACGAGGCTAGAACCAGACTCCAGATAAACCTGTGTAGTTATATACCAATATATATATATACACACACACACACACACACACACACACATCTACAATAGAAAGATAGAAATAAATGAACCAATTAAGTGGAAAAAAGAGGAATATACTTCAGGATAACAGGTAAAACAACATATCATAGATGGATAGTAAAGAAACTACAAATTAAATTCAAACACAAATCAAGAGAAAATTTCAAACAACTTTCACTTTCTGTCATATCCTGTTGCAGGCGTGCAACTCGACCCCATTTCCTTAAAATCTTGTTGCAGGCGTCCAGCTCGACCCCATTTTCTTATAATCTGTGGTAGGCGTACCACCCGCTCTCATTTCACAATATCTTGTGGCAGGCGTGCTACCCGACCCCATTTCATTATAATCTGTGGTAGGCGTAGCACCCGCTCCCATTTTACAATATCTTGTGGTAGGCGTGCCACCCGACCCCATTTCATTATAATCTGTGGTAGGCGTACCACCCGACCCCATTTCATTATGTCCATGTTGTAGGCGTGCAACTCGACCCCATTTCCTTAAAATCCTGTTGCAGGCGTGCAACTCGACCCCATTTCCTTAAATTTGTGGTAGACGTACCACCCGCTCCCATTTCAATAGTCATCACACAAATCACAAGAATTTCAGTAAGGAAACAAAACAATATCATAATTTCTCAACAAGAGAACAATAAAGTCAAAACAATCATCCATACACGACCCACGGTCATGCTTGACACCAACGTAGGGGCACTCGTCACCATACCTATACGTCGTGCTTAAAGTAACAATTTAACAAATAGAACACGACTTCTAATCCCTCAAGCTAAGGTTAGAACGGACACTTACCTCGCTTTGCAACTGAATTCAAGGTTCCGACAAACCTTTGCCTTGAAACTTTGCGTCCGAAAGCTTCAAATCTAGTCATTAATAATTTAATACACTCAATACACATAGTAGAAACTAATTCCATATGAATTTACAAATTTTCTGGATAAAAATCCGAAATTTAACTCATAATTGCCAGTGGGGCCCACTTCTCGTAATCGTACAAAACCCACAAAATGTGATAACTCATTCCGATAAGAGTTCAACCATATAAAATTTGTCGAATTCTGACACCGGATCGACCTCCAACCCTCAAGTCTAAGCTTTAGGGTTTTTCCACAATTTTCCCAACTTAAAAATTACCAAATAAATTGCTAAAAACGGTGATGAACTGAGGAAATTCCTCAAAAATTTAGTTAGAAATATTTACCCCGATGTTTTTCTTGAAAATCTCCTAATATTTGCTTCAAGATTCGCTTCAATCCGAGTTCTATGGCCCCAAGTATGCTTAAGGTGACACAAACTCTTCCTTTAAGAATTTATCCATGAAAATCTCCTTTAATTATGGTTTTGAGGTTGATTTATGGTGATTCTATGGTGTTTGAAGGTGTTCTTCTTCGTGGGTAACGAAATTGGATCTTATAGAACAAGATGGGCATTGGGCTCTACTTAAAAAGTGTCAAAAATCGGGTTAAAACACCCTCTTCAGGTCAAAAATGCGATCCTTTTTACCAAAAATACGGACCATATTTCACCTTTGCGGTTTCTATTTTGGCCGCATTTCTCGCCCCCAGTTTATGCCTCAAAATGCGACATTCTGGGCCAAAAATGCGGTTCGCATGTTGATTCTGCGATCACGATCGACATGTCTGCAGAATTTTTTTCCCAACACGAAAATAGGCATAACTTTCTCATACGATGTCCGAATTGGACGATTCTTTTTGCTATGGCTCTGAAATTTCGATATGTATCTAATGCTTTAATCAAAACTGAATTTGGAGTTTATTTTCATAATATGATACCACTTATTCTTGAAGATACGCCACCAGCACATTCTTGAAATGCCAAAGTTAAACTCCATCAACCATCCAAAATCCATTCGAGACCCTCGGGACTTCAACCAAACACTCCAACATGTTCCATAATATTATTCAAACTTGTTTCAACCTTTATAACGTTCAAATTAACATCATAACATCAAATTCGCAACGGATTCAAGCCTAAGGATCTCAAAATCTTCCAAATCGCTCTTTTGATCTAAACCCGACCAAACCACGTACGAATGACCTGAGATTTTGCACACAAGTAATAAATCACATATCGAAGCTACAGCAACTTTCGGAATTTCATTCCGACCTTCGGATCAAAATCTCGCCTATCAACCGGAAATCGCCAAAATTCTAACTTTACCAACTCAAGCCTGATTCTACACGGGACCTCCAAAACTAATTCCGATCACTCTCCTAAGTCATAAATCCTCTCCCGAAACTAACTGAATCATCGAAATTCACATCCGAGCCTTCTAACTCATAAGTCAACATACGGTTGACTTTTACAACTTAAGCCTTCTTGAAAGGGACTAAGTGTCTCATTTCTTACTGATTTTACTCCGAATACAACTTGATTACATAAAACATAGATAACGAAATATAATGAGATAGAAAATGGAGAAGACGGAGTGATAACCCACGAGACGACTGGCCGGGCCGTCATATATAAAATATTTATTTTATTATTTATAGATATTTAAATTCAAAAACATTAACCACTAACTAATTATTAACTACTTATGCCTTGTGGCTCTTTTTGAGATTCCCACTTGGCTTAGGGAGAGGGCTTTTTCCTCTCCTTTTAATAATATATAGATATAGATTATAGCTAATTATAAAATATCTATATTTATTAATTCAAATAGAGTAGCCAATTAATTCAAAATTTAAATTTAAAATTTAAAATTTAAGAGGTTTTTTTAGTTTGAAAAATTGAATTATTTTGTCTTAATAATGCTACTTGGCTTTTTGTGATTATGTCAATCGTCTAAATATTATGCTTTTGCCTCTCCTTTTATTATATATATATATATATGTCCATAGTTATGATTTGACCATGCTAGTATCACATTATTTATAATCCTTTTCAATTTTATAAATTTCTTATTTTTAGTTCATTTTCTGCTTCTTTATATTGTGTTTTTAATTTTAAAGAAAAATACGAATGAAAAAGATACAAAAACTAAGAAGTGGATTGTAAACTTTATAGAATTGAGTGGATTAATTTCTATCAAAATGAATAAATAAATAAGATGATGGGTACTTTGTCAGGTCTATCTGCTAATAAAATTGATGAAACTCGGTATGATCTGTTAATTAATTTTTTCCTGATTTCTTTTCCATTTTTTTGGATAGTCCACTATTGCATCAATAACATATTTACCAAATTTAAAGTTTTTTTTTTTTATATTTGGACCAAAAAATAGGTTTTTATACTCATAAGGTTAGAGTGGTAATTTACCTAGTGAGGATGGTCTTTCTTTTATGAAGTGGCTATAGCAAAAAGATGAAGAGACATATAATATATAAAGTCCGGATCCGAATTATTTGCTTGTGAGAATCGCAACCAAAGTATGTGAGTTTGTGATGGTGCATGTCGTTGACTACTATTGACTCACTTTACTTCTCAGTTTTTTTTTTTTTTTTTTTTTTTTTTTTTTTTTTTCGGCCTTCCGGCGAAAAAAGAATTATTCAGAGCGCGCTTAATGGATAACCCGTAACTCGGGAAAAAATAACGGTTGGATGGTTGGGATACTTTATCTCTAAAAATAAAGAAAGGCGTGAACTTTTTGTATGTTGTATGCATACTTGTTTTAAAATATTTCTAATTGTTTTGGTAGACGGTGATGGGATTGTTAGTACCGATAAACCTTTAGAAAGATAAAACCGAAGTATAATGTTGAACAGGTAAGTATAACTGTCGCTTTGGCTCTCAACTTGAATTCGTGCCATGTAAAGGTCATTATAAGAGGAAATACTTTACATCAGAATTTTTTTCATCCTCATGTTCGAACCATAGACTTCTTTAGTATTCTGACATTAAAATTGAATTACTCCTTTTGTCATTTATGGAGATGTTTGATTGAACTCAGAACTAAAAAAAATTGAAAATGCTTTTAGAGTTAGTAAGTGTTGATCAAGCTATAATATTTTTGTGATTATAAGAATATGTCACTAAAAATAAAATAAGAAGTTTAACGGTTAAAAAGCTTCTAAATATATAAAAACTTATTACCCCTATTCTTTTTGAAACATAGTAAGACTGAAAAAGTGTGCCATAAAATAGAATAGAGAATTTTTCAATTGTGTATAATCGGTTCGTTTAAATAAAGTCATGAAATATGTATGAGATTTTTGCCTCTGAAACGTGATTTTTTGCATAAAGGAAAAACATTTTTTTTTTTTTTTAATGGCTCAATCCTTTCGACATAAACGAAGCTTATATTTGTCCCAAAAAGTGGGTTCAAAATCACTTAGGTTGAAGGGTTGAATCTCGAGTCTAGTATTCTTGAACTTCAGATTACGTTGTTAGAATTCTTGGCTCTACTACTGATTTTCTTCCAATATAATATACTAACAAGATCTCTTTAAGTGAAGTCGTTTTCATATACAAAAGTCTTTCTCGAATCTGTCAAATTCTATAATTCTTCTCATTCCAAATTTTGTTAACACATAACCACATATGTAAAAATAAAAAATAAAAGTTCGTATCACTTCAATTATTAGAAATATATCATAATTAAATTGTATACGGGTGGAAATCAGGGATCACCTCGATCTCCCGATGATTCAAACAAAGTAAGAGCCTGAATATATGAGATCGAAATCGAAGCTGGAACTCTTTGTATCGAGGCTCATCAAAAGTGAACAGAGTGCTCGCCATCTGATATGATAAAATGACGCATCCCAGACCCGGGACGGGTTCTGAGACTTCGAGAAACACAATAAACGGTTATAGGCGACAGATAGAGGGTCGTGATGTCCGCAACCGACCGGATATCACGGCACATATCTCACTCGATGACGGTTATTGATAAGTAATTAACGAGAGAAAGATTTTTACCTTTTTTAGACTTGTACTAGGTCTTCAACTCTCCTATTATATAAAGGGGAGAAATTTTTTCTTTCATAACACACGTTGTAACACGCATACCAATGCAATATAAATTCATTCTTCTGCTTTCTGGCTATTGCAAAGTTCTTATTTTATTATTTTTCTTCATTCATAATTGGCTCTGAACCAAGGGTCAGATCGAGGGCAAGCTACTATTCAATCTAAGTTTGAGCTGGGCCATAACATTACAATTGGTTTGATAATTCATTTTATTTTTAACTTGTTTATCTGATATTCTTGATTATTTGTGTTGAATCAACCCATATATCCTTAAAACCGCATATAAATTTAATTGTTATCCATTTTAAGGTTAAACAGTTTGGCGCCCACCGTGGGGCTAAGGATAATAGTATCGATTTGACACAAATCTCCATAACACACTCTATTTTATGCTTGTTCGTTAAGTCTTAATTTCATGTCAATATAAAAAATGTCAAATTCTCAGTCTATCCACTTGAACATTGACGCTGAATTTGGCCATCATGGCGAAAACATTGGGGGGGGGGG
>MCJB01018837.1:0-11391 GCA_002018475.1 Nicotiana obtusifolia | reverse complement strand
GGGGGGGAGGGAAAGTCAATAATGTCTACAGAGAACAGCCAGTTGTAAGGGAAATGTTCGTAGTAGACAAGGTAATCCCGGTGTCCTTGGTTTCAACATCAAGGAATACGGAGCAAACCATAAAGGAAGAAATTAAATAGCAATCACCGATGCCGGTCTCGATCAAACCGGAGGAGCGAGAAGTGGACGAGGAGGATGATTACGGAGTTTCGAGATTGTTCATAGCTCCTGATGATACTGATGCCACCAAATCGACGGTTGAGTAGTTGGATCAAGTCATATTGATCGAACACCTACTGGATCAAATGGTGCACCTGGGCACCAGATTAACCCCCGAGCTCAGGAAAAAACTCAAAAATTTTCTTAAAGCTAATATAGACTATTTCGCTTGATCCTATCGGAAGTAACCACTCATAAGTTGAGTTTGGACCTGAAGTTCCATCTAGTTGAGCAGAAGGGGAGACCACGGTCCGAGGTCGAGCATGCATTCATCAAGGACGAAGTATCCAAACTCCCTAAAATAGGGTTTATTCGAGAAGTTAAATACCCCGACCAGTTAGCTAACATAGCGGTAGTGCCTAAAAAGGCAATAAGCTAAGAATCTGTGTAGATTACAAAGATCTAAACAAGGCATGTCCCAAGGAAATTTTTTCCTTTGCCTAACATCGATCGGATAATCGACGCGATGACCGGGCATGAGATACTCAGCTTTTTCAATGCCTACTCCGGGTACAACCAAATTCGAATGGAACCAGATGATCAAGAAAAGATTTCTTTTATTACTATTCGGCACCTACTGTTATAATGTAATGTCGTTCGGATTAAAGAACGTCGGTGCCACCTATCAACGCCTAGTAAACCGGATGTTCGAAGAGCAAATAGGAAAATCAATGGAAGTTTATATTGAGGATATGTTAGTCATGTCCCTGCAAGCAAAGGACCATTTGAAACATTTTTAGAAAATCTTCGACATATTGAAGAAAGACGATATGAAGCTGAACCCGGAGAAGTGCACATTCAAGCTCGGATCGGGAAAATTCCTCGGGTTCATGGTATCTAATCAAGGGATCGAGATCAATCGTGAAAAAATCAGAGCCATAAAGGACATCACCGTGATGGAAAATGTCAAGGTCGTCAAAAGGCTGACCCGTCGTATAGCTTTTCGAGGCCGGTTCATATCGAGGTCCTCAGACAAAAGCCATCAGTTCTTCTTACTGTTAAAGAAGAAGAATAACTTTTTCTGGATCCTAGAATGCCACAAGCTTTGGAAGAATTCAAACGGTACCTATCGAGTCCGCCCTTGCTCCATACTCCGAAGGTAGACGAACAATTGTACATTTACTTGGCAGTTTCTGAGGTGGCGGTAAGTGGAGTCTTAGTTTGAGAGGAAGAAGGTGCGCAGTGTCCTATTTACTATATTAGTAGAACTCTAGATGAGGCCGAAACAAGGTATCCTCACCTGGAAAAATTGGTGCTCGCTTTGCTAAGTGCCTTCAGAAAGCTAAAGCCATACTTTCAATGCCACCCCATATGTGTCATAACTTCTTACCTGCTGAGGAACATCATGCACAAGCCCAAGCTCTAGGGTCAGTTGGCCAAATGGGCCTTCAAAATTAGCTGGTACGATATTGAGTATTGACCCCCAATCGCCATAAAATCTCAGATTTTGGCAGACTTTGTGGCCGACTCTACGGTAGCCTTAACACCCGAAATCGAGAGGGAATTACTACTGACCTCAGGGACCACCTCGGGAATCTAGACCCTTTATACGGACAGGTCCTCGAATGCAAAAGGGTTAGTATGGGGCCATGATTGCAGGTCTACAATTGGCTAAAATCCTTAGGCCGAGGTGATCGAAGCCAAATACAATTCCGTCCTCGTGGCAAGTCAACAGAACGTTCGAAGTGAAAGATGAACGGATGCGAAGGTACTTGGACAAATTACCGGTAACACTGACCTTACAATGAAACCGGTGATAGAAGAAGGCTACGTCGAAGTAAACTCAACAAGTCTAACTTGGGATTGGAGGAACAAGTACATAGACTACTTGAAGACCGGGAAATTACCCTCGGATCCCAAAGAATTGAGAGCCCTACCTACCAAGGCTGCTAGATTGAGATTAGTCGAAGGGGCGTTGTTCAGGAGAACCTTCGATGGCCCGCTTGCCAGATCCTTAGGACCGGGAGAGACCGAATACGCCTTGAGAGAAGTTCACAAACGCACTTGCAGGAACTATTCAGGGGCAGAATCTTTGGTTCGGAAACTGATTATGGCCGGCTATTGCTAGACCTAGGTGGAGAAAGATGTGAAGGATTTCATATGAAAATGCGACGACTTCCATAGACACGCCCCGATGATCCATAAATTGGGAGAAATACTCTAATCAATTTTGTCCCCGTGGTCTTTTATGAAGTGGGAAATGGACATTGTCAATCCCCTACCATGGGCACCCGGTAAAGCTCAATTCATATGACTCATGACCGATTACTTTTCCAAATAGGTCGAGGCTTAGGCATTCGAAAAGGTTCGGGAGAAAGAGGTCATTGACTTCATCTGGGATCACATAATATGTCGATTTGGGATACTGATCGAGGTCGTTTGCGATAGTGGAAAACAATTCATCTACGGCAAGTTAAGTAAATTTTTCGAAGATTACAAGATCAAAAAGATATTATCAACACCTTATCACCCTAGTGGGAATGGGCAGACAAAATAAAACAAACAAGACCATACTTTAAAACCTGAAAAAGAGCTTGACCGGTGCGAAGAGGAAATGGTAGGAGATCCTGTTCGAAGTCCTATGGGCGTATCGAACGACTTCAAAATCTAGCACCAGAGCTACCCCATTTTCATTGTCTAGGAGCCGAAGCCTTAATACCAGTCGAGGTAAGAGAACTAAGCCTCAGGTTCTAATATGCGATAGAAAACCCAAACGATGAGGCTATGATCACGAGCCTATAACTATTGGATAAAAAGCGGGAGGCCCCCTGGTTCGGTTGGCCGCCTAGAAACAGTGAATAGAAAGGTTTTACAACCGGAGAGCTAGCCTCCGACACTTTCAAGTCGGGGACTTGGTATTGAGTATAGTAACATTACACACCAGGAACCCAAACGAGGGAAAGTTGGGACTGAACTGGGAAGGACTATATCGAGTTATTAGAATAACCGGTAAAGGCTCGTACAAACTCGAAGCGTGAAACAGCGTACAACTACCATATAACTAGAACGTGGCACACTTTAAGCTGTACTACTACTAAGGTACGAACTCAATTACTCTTTAATCATATTATAAATAGGACTAACATTTGCAGGTAAACGACCAAGGATGGATGTGACTATTAGGTCTGAAAGCACCATTGCACTCTTTTTTCCTTGAACCGGTTTTATCCCAAAATGAGTTTTTCAAGGTTTTTAACGAGGCAACAGTAAAACATGCTAACTTAGATTTGAAGACCGGTTTCAAACCGGAGTCAATGGTCGTTCACTTCGTATCAACAATATTGGAGCCCTCACAAGTTCGGCCTCGAATACTGGGGGCCATTACCCTCGAATTTAAGGTTTTTAGCAAGGAAAAAAAAGAAAGCTTTGTATGCTAAAAGCTAAGGCTTGGTGGTTAGATACATTTTTTTTGGTAATTAAAATATTTATGTTAATCACAGTGAAAACATTACCAAACAAGCATAGCTACACAAAACTAGCTACTCTGAGTAAAATAAAACAATCTACCTCCTATTGGTTCTTCTATCCAGTAGTCTAAGTCTATACATGTAAAGCTGGGCTTATGGATTGCACATTTAAAAGATCAACTTTTGTAGCTGGTTCCTCATGTCGCTCGTGCCTCTAATGTTGCATATGCATGCTACCTCTTTAGCCATGCTCTCTTTATCTCTAGCTTCTCCTTTGAAAATTATGTGATTTCTTTCCTTCCATATTGCATGTATAAACTCTGCATATGTCATTTGATAATGTTTACTGTAGTTGTTCTCCCTTTAGCTTTGTGCATTATTCATGTGAAGAGTTTAGTCCATGTTTGTCCTATTTGAGTTTGTATTTGCAGCTACTGTAGTAGTCTGCTAAACTGCATTCGCCAAAGAGGTGATCCTTTCTTTCATCTGAAACTTGACACAGCACACAAAGTGATTGCACATTGATACACCATTTGCGAAGTCTGTCAATGGTAGAAAGCTTCCCATGACAGTGCAACTACAGAGTAAAGATATCTTTGAGTCTGGCTCTGTTGTGGTACATCAACTTCCTCCATTCAACTTTTGGATGATCCCCTGGCAGCTGATTGTAGATGTATCTGGTAATAGTTTTCTTCTGTACAGTAGGCCTTTGCATTTGCTTGACATCATCCCTTGCCCCCAATATCTTCTTTACCATCCAGCTTGCCTGGTTTGGTATGTTCATTTCAAAGATGTTTTGCCCTTTGATATATCATAGAGGAATCCATTTTATCCACATTTTATCTGCCGTATGTGTTACATCCCAGAATGTCTTTGCTATTGCTGCTTTGTTCCACACTTATATCTTAGTCTGTTGTAGCCTCCAGCTGCTTTAGGTAGACATACTCTGTCCCAGGCCAATAGTGCCTTTTTTTGTGATGACATTACCTCCTGACCACACATAGCTTCTGCAGTATGCCTTAATCAATTTAACCTTAACAGGTAATATGAACATTTGAGCCCAGCATGCTTGCATGCCAAATAACACTGTTTGTACCAATTGGATTCTCCCAGGAAAATTTCTTGGCTGTCCAGGATGATATTTTTGCTGTATTCTTATCTACGAGAGGCAGCCATTGTGCCAATGTAATATACATTGTAAGGGCCAAACGGTCGTATGAACCATGCTCACATAGTTCATCTAGCCAAGACACAAGTTTTTGTGCGTTTTCAATCATGTACTTTGCACACTAAGAAATGAAAGAAAGTTCCACTTTGCTATTACGCGTTTTATGCTTCTTCGATTCCGGATCCTAGAGCCTACGGGCTACTCCTACTTGAAGACTATCGAGCCCAAGGGCTACCCCTACTCGGGGACTATAGAGTCCAAGAGCTGCCTCTACTTGGGGACTATCACCCGAAGAAAATTCGGACAATCCGGGCTACCGAATCCCAGAGGCACCAAACCTATTAGGCGGTGCCCAAATGCAAAAGGCTACGGTCACCCTAAAAATGACTCGGAGATGTACAAAGCTCATAATTAGAAAGTAATGCCTTTACAAAAACTCGAAACCTACTGAAAGGTTACCCTTGGCAAAAGCATCGAAAATACTTAAGCATCTTAGAAACCTCCGGTCGCACCGAGGTTTCGAAGCCATGAGTAAACAAAGTTGCATTAAACTCGGGCTTCGTTTGGACCTCTGAAAACAAATGTCCCAAAATATGCTAAGGCATAAAAAATAATACACGATAAGAAATTGCAAAAGATGCTGGAAAAGTAAAGACACGATATTGCTAAAAAGTGAAATTTATATATATATATATTTACAAAGGCCCAATAAAAACGACCTCAAAATAAATAAAAAAATTATATACAAAAGGAGAAACGAAAACTAAGGTATCTACGCCTGGTTTTCACCAGGGCCCGAATCGTTGCTAGAGCCATCGGAGCCCTCAGATCCCTCGAAACCCTCAGAACCTTCGGCACCCTCAGGCTCGTAGAGATTTTTTTCCTTGTCCTCGAGCTTCTTAGCTTCTTCGATCTTGGCTGATAAGTCTGCCTCGGGCGTGGATCTCTTCGAGGGTCTCTATTCGGGACAACTGCTTCATATATTCAGCCTTTGTCTTTAGGCGGTTCTCAGCTGCTGTAAATGCCTAATTTTTTTGTTATAATTATATTTTAAATAATTTTTTTTTGTGTGTAGATTTTTAGAATTGATTTTAGTTTAATTAGTTTGTTAAAGGGGTTAAGGGACTGGGCTTTCCATTTTAAAGAGGAAATTGGCCCAAATTTGGACAAAATCGGCGGCCCTGACCCGGTTCAGACCATTGGTCTGGGAGATGCCCAAAACGGCATCGTTTTGATAAGTAAGGTGAGATTAAATCTCATCCATTCAATCTCATTTGATCCAACGACTCTCCTTTTGTTTTAGCGTCTGCCCGAAAAAAACGTGCGTTTTGGAGTCGGACAACCACCACTTGACATCCTCGGCATTGTTTCGTTGCTCGATTTGACATCGATTGTCTCAGAATTTGGTATAAACTCGAACTTGAAACCTTTCTTTCATGTTTCTGATTTTTGTTTCACCAATGTTCTATCATAGTTCTTTGTAGTGTATATTTTTATAGCGATCATTTGATACTCGTCTTTGTTGATTAAATTAGTTTGTCTTACTAGTAACATGTTTGTTTTTACTTTGTCGTTAAGTTTCAATTATAGTTTCTGATTTTGCTTTAGTTTAAGCTATTGAGTTCTATTAAGCCTTCACTAGTCAATACATGTATTTGCCTAATTTGTACGTCCTGATTCTCTTAAATTGATTAATAGTTCAATGTTAAGTTTTAGTTACATGTTTGTGGTATTTTAACTAAGTTCTACTTACTTGTTTGGTTTGAAGCAAACTAGGTTTGGTATTAACTGGCCTAAAGCTGAAGTTAGCTAAGTTGATCATGACTTAAGGTACAAAGTTGTTTACTTTTAACATCTAGGATGGCTGAGAATACTATTTTTCTCCATGCTTCTGCCATATCATGTTGTAGGACTGTCCTTTTTCTCCCTTGGGACAGTTCTGGAGTAGTGTTTCGGTGAACAAAAGTCAGTCTTTTTGGTAAACCAAAAGTTGTCCAAAAGTTACTTTTAGTTCCTACTTAAAGAGCCCATTCTTTCACACTCTAACGAACGGAGAATACACATCTTTACACACTAAAAAGACACATCTTTGAGAGTAAAATGAACAGCTGAAACTTATTCGAAAGGACCAGGAAGCAGATGTCTATTCAATAGAAGAAGTTGTTCGACCTTTTTTTCATTTAGTTTGAACCACCCGAAACAAAAGGAAAATCAAGTTTTTCATTTAGTTTGAACCACCCGAAACTATATTGTGTAAAATACTTTTACACGAGTACGGGTTGGGGCTGACCCAACTAGAAAAAGTCGTAACGGAGGCGTTATAAGACCGAACTAATCCGATACGGAGACAAGAAGTTGGGCTCGATAGTCGGAGCAACCGGGATGGAATGAATCGATGCGACCGACCAGGAAATGCTAAAGGACCGAAGACCGGTCTCGAACCGCATATCTCGCCTATCACCGGATATTTCGCCAGGAGCAATTATCTCAACCGTCTTAGCCGTTAGAACGCAATTTGGGGAGATTCTACCCCGGATTTTAGTGGATTTACACTATAGTTAGTTATTTACCTTGTTTATAATTCTGATTGTAGCCTATAAGAGGCAGTTTTTGGCTCATAGTTAAGGATACAAGAAACATCAGTAGAAAAACTCTCTATCTTCTTTGGTCATCTAATACAATTATTGTTACTACTGCAAAAGGCTGATATTCTTTCACATTGTTCACCATAATTAACGGTTTCATCACTTTTCTCTTACATTTTAATTGTCTCGTCATATTATTATTCAGTATCAATTAGTTTACAGATCCTTAGCACTGCGAACAAATTCAATTGTTATCAAATTTTTAGGGTAAACAGTTTGGCGCCCACCGTGGGGCCAAGGATATTGGTAAACTCTTGATACATCCTCTTCAAACACAATTTTACACTTGCTCTTTGCAAAAGTTTCTGTTTTTCAGGCAACCAGGTTAAGCATGGCACATTCACTTCCAACCAACGACGAACTCAACAATCGAGTCGGAGATAATGTCACACCCGAACACGAAGGTCTTGTGGATGTCAACTCTCAAATGGCATTTAACGCCGATCAAGCGTCGGGCTCGTCACACAGCATTCGGGGTGAAAATCATTCAGGAATTCAGCAAAGTGGAGAAGATGCAATTAGCTTGAAAATGATACTCGACATGTTTCAAGCCCAACAAGCGGCGATAGCTCAACTACAAAGCCGTACCCAAAATCCAATTAGAACGGAGGATATTCCCCCTTGGGCTGCACCCATACAAACGGAACCAGTCTCAACACAACCGAATGAGAATGGTTCGGAAGTCAATCCCGAAATCCTTAAAATGCTGGATGAATTGACCAAACGGATCGAGAAGGGAGAGAAAAAGATCGAAGCCAACGATAAAAAGGTCGAGACATACAATTCAAGGGTCGATTAGATACCAGGGGCACCCCCGATTTTGAAAGGACTAGATGCTAAAAAATTCGTGCAAAAACCGTTCCCATCTAGTGCTGCTCCAAAACCGATCCCGAAGAAGTTCAGAATGCCCGAGATTCCAAAATATAATGGAACTTCGGATCCAAATGAGCACGTGACAGCATATACTTGTGCAATAAAGGGAAACGATCTCGAAGATGACGAGATCGAATCTGTCCTATTAAAGAAGTTCGGAGAAACCCTATCTAAAGGGGCGATGACGTGGTATCATAATTTGCCACCAAATTCTATCGATTCGTTTGCTATGTTGGCTGACACATTTGTAAAGGCTCATGCGGGGGCCATTAAAGTAGAAACGAGGAAATCGGATCTGTTCAAAGTCAGACAACACGGCAATGAGACACTTAGGGAATTCGTGTCTCGGTTCCAGATGGAGCGGATGGATTTGCCTCCGGCCACGGATGATTGGGCGGTACAGGCTTTTACTCAAGGGTTGAATACCTACAGTTCGGCAGCTTCAAGGCAGCTTAAACAAAGCTTGATCGAATATCCGGCAATCACCTAGGCGAATATTCATAACCGGTATCAGTCAAAGATCAGAATAGAAGTCGATCAGGTCGGAGCGGGTTCAAGTTCCTCTTACACTATCAAGAATTTCGACCGGTCTCAAAGGGATAATTTTTGGGAACCAAGGTCAAATAGAGACAAACACCGACCATATCCGGAAGACCGGCGAGCCGCTTCAAGAGGACCCAAATTCCCGAAACAAGAAAATAAATATGAGAGAAATAGAAGACCACCGCCGAAAACTAACTTCGAGAAATATGGTGATCGACAGGATGTACCCCGGTTGTCCGAATACAACTTTAACGTCGATTCAGCAACTCTGGTATCGGCAATCGGACGTATCAAAGACACTAGGTGGCCCAGACCTTTGCAAACGGATCCTTCTAAAAGAGATCCGAACCTTGTGTGCAAATATCATGGCACACACGGTCACAGGACTGAAGATTGCAGACAACTACGAGAAGAAGTAGCCCGATTGCTTGACAATGGGCACCTTCGGGAATTTCTTAGTGATCGAGCTAAGAACCATTATGAAAACCGGGATAGACCAATCGACCAGAAGGAACCAAAGCATACCATAAACATGATAATCGGAGGAATGGATATGCCCCAAGTCCCGATGCTAAGACGCACAAAAATTTCAATCACCCGGGAAAAACGAACCCGAGATTATGCACCCGAAGGGACTCTATGCTTTAGTGATAAAGAAATTGATGGCCTGACACAACCTCACAACGACGCTTTGGTAATATCAATGCTGGTGCAGGATACCGGATAAAGCGTGTTCTGGTCGACCCTGGTAGCTCGGCCAATATAGTCTGGTCCTGGGTCATCGAACAACTGGGTCTAACCGGCCAAATTGTTTCCGAAGTTAGAATACTCAACGGATTCAATATGGCCGCAGAAACAACAAAGGGAGTAATAACTTTAATGGTTAATATTGCCGGGACGATCAGAGTGACAAAGTTTTGCGTAATAGAGGGTGACATGAGATACAATGCCCTGCTCGGTAGGCCATGGATACATGACATCAGGGCCGTACCTTCCACCTTACACCAGATGCTGAAGTTTCCATCGCATGGAGGAGTCATCACCGTTTATGGGGAACAACATGCAGCAAGGGAGATGTTCGCGATTGATGGAACGACAAAACCCGCGGACCCTGATCGAGAGTCCAAATAGCAACCACAACAGCAGCCTTCAACAGAGGAGGGCGGACCGGATCAAGTTGACGATGACGACTTCGGGGTTCCCCGGTCCTTTGTGATCCCCGATGAAACAGATGCGACCAAATCAATGGTCGAAGAACTGGAACAGATCCCTATCCGGCCAGATGCGCCCGATCGGAAGGTATACCTGGGCTCGGGCTTAAATCCCGAGCTTAGGAGGAAATTACTTTCTTTCCTTACAACTAATGAAAATTCTTTTGCTTGGTCCCATTTGGATATGACAGGCATACCCCCGGAGATCGCAGCACATAAGCTAAGTGTTGACCCAAAATTCCGGCCGGTCAAGCAAAAGAGGAGATCTCAGTCCAAAGCCAAACAAGCCTTCATCCACGAAGAGGTAACTAAATTACTAAATATAGGATCCATCTGGGAAGTAAGATACCCCGAAAGGCTAGCTAATGTAGTAGTAGTACCAAAAAAGGGAAATAAATTAAGGATGTGCATAGATTATAAGGATTTAAATAAGGCTTGCCCTAAGGATTCTTTCCCATTGCCCAACATCGATCGAATGATCGATGCCCCGACCGGCCACGAGACATTAAGCTTTCTCAACGCCTATTCTGGATACAACCAGATCTGGATGGACAAGGACGATCAGGAAAAAACGTCCTTCATCACCAAGTACGACACTTATTGTTATAACGTAATGCTGTTCAGACTTAAGAACGCCAGTGCTACTTACCAGCGCCTAGTTAATAAAATGTTCGAAAACCGACTAGGGAAAACGATAGAGGTTTATATTGACGATATGTTGGTTAAGTCCCTGCGAGCGGAGGACCATCTTAGTCATTTGCAGGAAACCTTCATCATTTTGAGAAAATACAACATGAAGCTAAATCCGGAGAAGTGCGCATTCGGAGTAGGATCCGGGAAATTTCTCGGATTCATGGTCTCCAACAGGGGAATCGAGATCAACCCAGATAAAATAAAGGCTATCGAGGACATAAAAGTCGTCGACAGCGTCAAAGCCGTTCAAAGGCTCACCGGCCGAATCGCTGCTCTAGGTCGGTTCATATCTCGATCATCGGATAGGAGTCATCGATTTTTCAGTTTGTTGAAAAAGAAAAACGAATTTACATGGGGTCCGGAATGCCAGCGCGCCTTGGAAGAACTCCAAAGGTACCTCTCTAGCCCACCTCTACTACATACGCCAAAGTCAGGCGAACTACTGTACCTATATCTTGCCGTATCGGAAGTTGCCGTAAGTGGGGTCTTGGTTAGGGAAGAACAGGGCACCCAGTTCCCCATTTATTATGTTAGTAGGACATTAGGTGAAGCGGAAACGAGATACCCACATTTAGAAAAATTAGCATTGGCCCTGCTAAGCGCTTCTAGGAAATTAAAACCATATTTTCAAA
>MCJB01018826.1:81920-113655 GCA_002018475.1 Nicotiana obtusifolia | reverse complement strand
ACCTTAATCCTCCATTACCTATCAAAAAATCCTCAAAAATATCCTACCCATGCCAAGAAAAATTCCCACATCTTTCCATAACTAGTCGGGCCCTACTTCTCGTTGTTTTCCTACCATAATCATCCAAAAACTCTCAAAACATATCCTACCCATGCCTAGACGAATTTCCACATCTTTCCATGCTATGCGGGCCCTATTTCACCTTGTTTTCACATGCTTTCACATGCCTCCACATGCTTCTTCACATGCAACACAATGCAGTCACATGGCGTCACATGCTTTCACATGCTACACCATGTATATTTCAACCCGTTCACATGCTTTCAAGTATTTTTAGTGGTTTGCCTAAAGTCCTTCACATGCCAAGAAGGACCCGCTTGTAGATAAGTTTGCCATGTAAGATAGGTTTGCTTTATCTAGAATGTTTGTCTTGTAATAACCTCCTAGTCCTATATAAAGGAGGGCTTGTAGTAGTTGTAGGATCATCTTGTAATCATCTTGTATTCGCATCAAATAATTGCCTTGTACAAAATCAGAAAATCATCTTGAAAAACCTTAGAGTCATCCTAGAATTTTCTTGTAATTTTCGTGCACTCTTTGTAAATCTATTGTGATATATTCCATATGAGTTCTTTCTAAAAAAAAAAAAAGAATGAATCTGCACACATGGTGCAGGGAGTAATGTGAGTACTCCGACCCAGTGAGTAATAAATATAAATAATGACTGAAAGTAAGAAAGCACGTAAAGCACAAGGCATTCTATAATGAAGCAGTAAAACATCATTTGAAAACAGTAAATCAATGAGAAATCAAGTAAAATCTCCTTTCAACAGGTAAAACATGTAATTTTTCAGGTAAATAATGTGAAGTAAAAAAAATAGAAGATCGCCCCTCGCGCTCAGTATCAACAAATCCGCCCTTCGGGCAATATCGCAGAACAGTACCAGCCCCTCGGGCTCAAATCTCATAACAATACCGGCCCCTCGGGCTATCACATGGAACATTATCAGCCCCTCGGGCTACCATATAGTACAATATCAGCCCCTCGGGCTATATCTCACATCACAATGGTACCCGCGCTCATTGGGGTTGTACAGACTCTGGGAGGGGCCCCTTACGGCCCAAGCGCAATATCAAGCCACCTTGTGGCATCAAATCTAGGCCCTCGGACTCATATCAGTCAAGCCACCTCGTGGCGTATATAAAGTATCTCGGGCCATCGGCCTCATATCAGTCACAAGCCACTTCGTCGCATATAAAGTATCTCAGGCCCTCGGCCTCATATCACTCATAATATCCTCACATCTAGCCCTCAGCCGCACTCAGTCAGAAAATCATCACAAGCCCCTCGGGCATAGTAAAACAGTAGTTCTCAGCCCAAAAACATCATTAAAATATTATTTAAGTCTCAAAACTGAGTAAAAGTGGCTGAGTTGTACAATAGTGGAAAACAGCATGACTAAGTTCAACTAATAAGTCAAAATAGTGAGGAAACAGTGATAAAAATCCCGAAGGGTTCAAATAATTGGCACGAAGCCCAAATATGGAAATCAGCCCAAATCATTATGATAACAAATAAGTTTCAGTCAAATACGCGGTAAAAATCATCAATCGGGACGGACCAAGTCACAATCCCAGTAGTAAACGACCCCACGCTCATCATCGAGCACGTGTCTCACCTAAATATAGCACTACAATGTACAATCCGGGGTTTCAAACTCTCAGACCATCATTTACAATCACAACTCACCTCGAACCGGCTAAATCCCTAGCCCCCGACGCCTTTGCCCCTCGAATTGCCTTCACGCGCATCGAATCTATCCAAAATCTGAAGGAATACGTCACAATATACTAAGGGGACAAAGCCCAAGCGAAAAAAATAAAAATATACCAAAAATTCCGAAATTAGCAAAACCCGAGCCTCGGGCCCACTTCTCGAAGCTCAGAAATTTTCACATCAACGGGTTCCTTATCTCCCAACGAGTTCGTACATATGAAAATTTCTCAAATCCGACCCCAAATGGTCCTCCAAATACCCAATTAGAATTTCAAAATTCCAAGCCCTATTTCTTCCATTTTTAGCAAGATTTCAATGATTTTCTTGCTGGATTTCACAATATAAACGAGTTTTAGGTCCGAAATTCTTACCTCCAATCGATTCTCCTTGAATCCCTCGTTAATTTCCTTCAAGAACCTCCAAAAATGAGCAACTATGGGTGAAAATATACCCAAAATCGCGGACAAGAAGACTTAAAAACATTCTGCCCAAGCTTCATCGAGTTGTACCTTGCGCTATGCAGGTGTACATCCTTTTACAATTTTCCCTTGATGTACACCTTCTGTTAAAACGCTCATAACCTGTGACGATCCGGCCAGTTGTCTCATTAGTTACAAGTCCGTTTTCCCCATTTCTACCTTATTATGCTTCGTTATGTCATTTGGGATGCGTGTGCGAAATTTCATGTCATTCGAACGTGGTTTGATCAGGTTTTGATTAAGAGAGTAACTTAGAAGATTTAGAAATTCTTAGGCTTGAATCCGACGTGAATTTGGTGTTGAGGGGTTGTTTTGAGCGTTCCTAAGGTGGGAACAAGTTTGAATAATGTTATGGGATATGTTGGCATAATTGGTTGAGGTCCCAGTGGCCTCGGGTGAGTTTAGGGTGGTTAAACGGACTATTTTGTCCTTGGAAAGTTGCAGAAAAACCAGAAAGTTTGTAATTTTGTAAGAGAACAAAGAGGCATCGCAAAACAGGCTATGCTATCGCAAACCCTGTATGCGAGCCGCAAACCACACACCCAGATCGCAGACCCAGACAGTTTTCTGGGCAAAGAATGACACCAAGAATGCGGTCAGGAATACGGTCGCATTTCCACAATGCGGACCGCATATCCACCACACTAAGACTGCAGATCGAGACAGATTTTTGGACAAGATCCATGTCTGAAATGCGGTCAGAAATGCGGTCGCATTTCTAAAATGCGGACCGTATATCATACATTGAAATTGCAGACCAAGATAGATTTCTAGAAAAAAATCAACGTCAAAATGCAGTCAAAATGCGGTCGCATTTTTGACCCGACTGGTGCGTTTTTATTTCGATTTTTGACCCTGTATAAATAGAAACCAGTACCCCTTGGACATGCAAAACCCACTTATCGTTACCATCTAAGAGAAACACCTCCAAAACACCCTAAATCACAGCAAAATCAACCTCAACACTATATCCAAAGGAGACTTTCTTGGACAAATTCTTAAAGGAGGGGATTTCGGCCATCTTAAACATAATTGGAGCTATAGAGCTCGGATTGAAGCTAATTTCGAGGCGATTTTTGGGAGATTTTCAAGGGAAACATCGGGGTAAGTGTTCCTAACTCAACCTTGGTCAAATTACCCCAGTATATCGCTATTTAAGGGTTTAATTGGGATTTAAGTTGGAGAAATTGTGGAAAACCCTTAAGTTAAGATTTAAGATTGGAGGTCGAACCGATGTCGGAATTCGATAAATTTTGTATGGTTGAACTCGTTAGGAGGTCAGGGACGCGTCGATGTAAAAATTTCTGAACTTCGAGAAGTTGGGCCCTGGGCTTGGGTTTTGCTAATTTCGTAATTTCTTGATATATTTTGATTGTTTCGATTGGGTTTTGTTACCCCAGCGTATTGTGATATATTAGTTCTGATTTTGGATAGATTCGACGCGTGTGGAGGCCAATTCGAAGGGCAAAGGCGTCGCGGGCTAGGGATTTAGCTGGTTCGAGGTGAGTAGTGATTGTAAATGATGTTCTGAGGGTTTGAAACCCCGGATTTGCACATCGTAGTGCTATATTGAGGTGAGGCACGCGCTCGATGATGAGCGTGGGGTTGTTTACTACTGGGGATTGTGACTTGGTCCATCCCGATTGACAATTTTACTACGCATTTGACTGAAAATTATTTGTTATCATCATGATTTGGGCTGATTGCCATATTTGGGCTTTGTGCCAATTATTTGAACCCTTCGGGGGATTTTTATCACTGTTTCCTCACTATTTTGACTTATTACTTGAACTCAGTCATGTTGTTTTCTACTGTTTTACAACTCAGCCACTTTTACTCAGTTTTGAAATTTAAATACTATTTTAATGATGTTTTTGGGCTGAGAACTACTGTTTTACTATGCCCGAGGGGCATGTCATGATTTTTTGACTGAGTGCGACCGAGGGCCTGAGATACTTTATATGCCACGAGGTGGCTTGTGATTAATAATGCGGCCAAGGGCTTGAGATACTTTATGTGCCACGAGGTGGCTTGTGATTGATATGAGGCCGAGGGCCTAGATATATGCCATAAGGTGGCTTGATATTGCACTTGGGCCGTAAGGGGCCCCTCCCGGAGTCTTTACACCCCCAGTGAGCGCGGGTACCCATTGTGATGTGAATTATAGCCCGAGGGGCTGATGTTGTTTCATGTGATAGCCCGAGGGGCTGATGTTGTTCCATGTGAAAGCCCGAGGGGCTGATGTTGTTCCATGTGATAGCCCGAGGGGCTGATGTTGTTCTGAGATTTGAGCCCGAGGGGCTGGTATTGTTTTTATGATGTTGCCCGAGGGGCGGATTTGTTGATATATATATAGCCCGAGGGGCGATGTTTTACTTCACATATTTTTACCTGCTGAAAGGAGATTTTACTTAAATTTCTCACTGATTTACTGTTTGCGAATGATGTTTTAAATGCTTCATTATAGAATACCTTATGCTGTGCGTGTTTTCTTACTTGTAGTCGTTATTTATGCTTATTACTCACTGAGTTGGAAGTACTCACATTACTCCCTACACCATGTGTGCAGATTCAGGCGTTGTTGGTTCCGCCCCGGAGTATTGATTTCTCCTGTCCAGGCGGTGATTCAGAGACTACGAGGTAGCTGTTGGCGTCCGCAGCCCCGTATCTCTTTCATGTTGTTGTTCCTATGTTCTTCAAAAATTATGCCAAATATTGTAATTAGTAATCTTGTTATTAGGATTCATTAGTTGCTCATGACATTATGACACCCCGATTTGGGTTGTTGTTGGGATGGTTAGCTATATTTCCGCGAATGATTGCTATTATACTATGCTTGTATTGTTTTCTTGTTGATTGACTACTTAAAATGAGATTTTGGTTAAATTGGCTGGCCTTGTCTTCACGAGAGGCGCCATCACGACCGGGTTCGAGGATAGGGTTGTGAGAGCTTAGTATCAGCGCCTAGGTTGCATAGGTCTCACGAGTCATGAGCGGTTTTAGTAGAGTCTTGCAGATCGGTACGGAGACGTCTGTATTTATCTTCGAGAGGCTGCAGAACCTTTTTAGGAACACTTCATATTCTTGAAATTCTTGTCGTGCGAGCTTGTTGATCCAAACACTAAAACTTCTGTTATCCTATTCTCTCACAAGTGGTGAGGACGCGAGATACTGGACGAGGTGGACGACCACCAGTGCCACCCATTGAGGCCACTAGAGGCCGCGGACGCGGTCGTGGTCGTGGCAGAAGCAGAGCAGCTAGGGCAGCACCTGTTGATCCACCAACTGCCCCAGCTCAGGATCAGGCTCCAGTGGCACCGGCTCAGGCACCAGTTGTGCCTATCGTTATTCCAGGTCTTCAGGAGACCTTGGCTTAGATCTTATCAGTTTGCACGGGCCTAGCTCAGGCGGTTTCAGCCACCACAACAGCAGCTACTTCACAGGCCAGCGGAGGCAATCAGACCCCTGCTGCTCGTACACCTGAGCAGGCAGTGCAGGGACCTCAGATGCCAGGGGCACCTCCAGCCCAGCCGGTTGCACCAGCTCAGGAATTCACGGTACCAGTTATGCCAGATGATGAGCAGCGTCGTCTTGAGAGGTTTGGCAGACTCCAGCCTCCGTCATTCAGTGGTGCTGAGGGCGAGGATGCCCAGGGTTTTCTTGACAAGTGTCAGCGAATGCTCCGTACAGCCGGGATTCTTGAGTCTAGTGGTGTGGCATTCACCACCTTTCAGTTTACGGGAGCTGCCTTCACTTGATGGGAGGCGTATGAGAGGTGTAGTCCGGTTGATGCAGCGCCCCTTACTTGGCAGCAGTTCTCCGCTCTTTTCTTGGAGAAGTATGTACCGCAGTCCCGCAGAGAGGAGCAGCGTAGACAGTTCGAATGGCTGCGATAGGGGGATATGACTGTGTCGCAGTATGAGTCGAGGTTCTCGGATTTGGCTCGTCATGCTATCTGGATGCTTCCGACTGATCGTGAAAGGATCAGGAGGTTATGGATGGCCTTAACTATCATCTCCGTATTCTTATGACCAGGGAGAGAGTGTTGGGCACTACTTTTGAGGAGGTGGTTGATATAGCTCGCGATATTGAAACGGTTCACCTTCAGGAGCGAGAGGAGAGGGAGGCTAAGAGGCCTCGAGGATCAGGCAGTTACAGTGGTGCTCCTTTGAGAGGCCAGTTTCAGCAGGGTAGAGGTCGTTCCTTCAGTCCTGCTCAACCAGTCCGTCCAGAGTACCGTGGGGCATCTGCAGGTCGTGGTTATCATGGGTTGCAGCAGGGCCAGTCGTCACTCAGCGCCCTTCCAGCTCGTGCTCCGTCAGCCTAGGGTCCTTCTATGCCGAGTGCACCTGCGAGACACTCTGGTGTGAGAGGTTCCCTTCATTCCTCTTCTCCAACACCAAGGAGTTGTTATGAGTGTGGCGATATGGGCCACATGTGGAGGCAGTGTCCTCATCATGGTGCTAGATCGTCCCAGCAAAGGGGTCAGCCCTCGACTTCTGCTCCAGTTACTTTACCACCCGCCCAGCCAGTTAGGAGTGGAGGTCAGACAGCCAGGGGTCGCCCCAGAGGGGGAGGTCAATCAGGCGGTGGCCAGGCTCGATTCTATGCTATTCCAGGCAGGACAGATGCCAGTACTTCAGATGTCGTCATTACAGGTATTGTTTCAGTCTGCCACAAGGACGCATCTATATTATTTGATCCCGGTTCCACCTATTCATATGTGTCCTCATATTTTGCTTATTATTTGGGTATGCCCCGGGAGTTTCTTGCTTTACCTGTGCATGTATCTACCCCGGTGGGTGATACTGTTATTGTAGACCGTGTGTACCGGTCATGTGTAGTAACTATTGGGGGTCTGGATACACGAGTGGACCTATTGCTATTGAGCATGGTGGATTTTGATGTCATTTTAGGCATTCTAGACTGCCATGCTAAGACGGTCACCTTGGCTATGCCGGGTGTGCCGCGAATCGAGTGGCGTGGTGTGACTGATTACATTCCTAGTAGAGTGATATCATTCTTGAAGGCACAGCGTATGGTTGGGAAGGGTTGCCTTTCATACCTAGCATTTGTGAGGGATGTTGGAGCTGAGACTCCAAGCATTGAATCGGTTCCAGTTGTGAGGGATTTTCCCGATGTATTTCCTGCAGACCTACCGGGCATGCCACCGGACAGGGATATTGATTTTGGTATTGACTTGGTGCCGGGAACTTAGCCCATCTCTATTCTACCGTATCATATGGCACCAGCAGAGTTGAAAGAATTGAAGGAGCAACTTCAGGAACTCCTAGATAAGGGGTTCATTCGGCCTAGTGTGTCACCTTGGGGTGCACCGGTTCTGTTTGTGAAGAAGAAGGATGGCACGATGAGAATGTGCATTAATTACAGGCAATTGAACAAGGTAACAATCAAGAACAAATATCCTTTGCCTCGCATTGATGATTTGTTTGACCAGCTTCAGGGAGCGCGGGTGTTCTCCAAGATTGATCTCCATTCGGGTTATCACCAGTTGAAAATCAGGGATTCAGACATTCTTAAGACTGCTTTCCGGACTAGATATGGTCACTATGAGTTTCCTGTTATGTCTTTTAGGCTAACCAATGCCCCAGCAGCGTTCATGCAGTTGAAGAACAATGTATTTCGGCCTTATCTAGATTTCAATGATTTTCTTGCCTAGACCGTCCTCAGCCACAGAGATTCGCAGCTTCCTTGGGTTGGCAGGCTATTATCGTCGGTTCGTTCAGGGATTCTCATCCATTGCATCGCCCTTGACCAGATTGACTCAGAAGGGTGCTCCTTTTTTATGGTCAGACGAGTGCGAAGAGAACTTTCAGAAGCTCAAGACAGCCTTGACCACAGCTCCGGTATTGGTTTTGCCATCAGTTTCAGGTGCATACACTGTGTATTGTGATGCTTAAAGGGTTGGGATTGGCTGTGTATTGATGCAGGAGGGTAGAGTTATTGCTTATGCTTCTCGGCAGTTGAATCCCCATGAGAAGAACTACCCCGTGCATGATTTGGAGCTGGCTTCCATAGTCCATGCATTGAAGATTTGGAGGCATTACTTGTATGGCGTATCTTGTGAGGTGTTTACTGATCATCGCAGCCTCCAACATTTGTTCAAGCAGAAGGATCTTAATTTGAGGCAGCGGAGATGGTTGGAGTTGCTCAAGGACTACGATATCACTATATTATACCATCCGGAAAGGCCAATGTGGTGGCCGATGCTTTGAGCCGAAAGGCAGTGAGTATGGGGAGTTTGGCATATATTCCAGTTGGGGAGAGACCCCTTGCAGTTGATGTTCAATCCTTGGCCAATAGGTTTGTGAGATTAGACATTTCGAAACCTAGCCGGGTGTTGGCTTGTGTGGTTTCTCGGTCTTCGTTATATGATCGCATCAGGGAGCGCCAGTATGACGATCCGCATTTGCTTGTCCTTAGGAACAGAGTTCAGCTTAACGATGCTAGAGATGTCACCATCGGCGATGATGGGGTGTTGAGGATGCAGGGCCGAATTTGTGTACCCAATGTGGATGGGCTTCGGGAGTTGATTCTGGAGGAGGCCCATAGCTCGCGGTATTCCATTCATCTAGGTGTCGCGAAGATGTATCAGGACTTGAGGCAACACTATTGGTGGAGAAGAATGAAAAAAGATATTGTGGGATTCGTAGCTTCCTTGGGNATGATTCTGGCGAGATGGGCAACATGTGGAGGCAGTGTCCTTATCGTGGTGCTAGATCATCCTAGCAGAGGGGTCAGCCCTCGACTTCTACTCCAGTTACTTTACCACCCGCGCAGCCAGCTAGGGGTGGAGGTCAGGCAGCCAGGGGTCGCCCAGAGGGGGAGGTCGATCAGGTGGTGGCTAGGCTCGATTCTATGCTATTCCAGGCAAAACAGATACCAGTGCTTCAGATGCCGTCATTACAGGTGTTGTTTCAGTCTGCCACAAGGATGCATCTGTATTATTTGATCCCGGTTCCACCTATTCATATGTGTCCTCATATTTTTCTCATTATTTGGATACGCCCCGGGAGTTTCTTGCTTTACCTGTTCATGTGTCTACCCCGGTGGGCGATACTGTTGTTGTAGACCCTTTGTGTCGGTCATGTGTAGTAACTATTGGGGGTCTGGATACACGAGTGGACCTATTGCTATTGAGCATGGTGGATTTTGATGTCATTTTAGGCATGGATTGGTTATCTCGTGTCGTGCTATTCTAGACTGTCAATGCTAAGACGGTCACCTTGGTTATGCCGGGTGTGCCGCGAATCAAGTGGCGTGGTGTGACTGATTACATTCCTAGTAGAGTGATATCAGTCTTGAAGGCCCAGCGTATGGTTGGGAAGGGTTGCCTTTCATATATAGCGTTTGTGAGGGATGTTGGAGGTGAGACTCCAAGCATTGAATCTGTTCCAGTTGTGAGGGCTTTTCCCGATGTATTTCCCGCAGACCTGCCGGGCATGCCACCGGATAGGGATATTGATTTTGGTATTGACTTGGTGCCGGGCACTCAGCCAATATCTATTCCATCGTATCGTATGGCACCAGCAGAGTTGAAAGAATTGAAGGAGCAACTTCAGGAACTCCTAGATAAGGGGTTTATTCGGCCTAGTGTGTCACCTTGGGGTGCACCGGTTCTGTTTGTGAAAAAGAAGGATGGCACGATGAGAATGTGCATTAATTACAGGCAATTGAACAAGGTAACAATCAAGAACAAGTATCCTTTGCCTCGCATTGATGATTTGTTTGACCAGCTTCAGGGAGTGCGAGTGTTCTCCAAGATTGATCTCCATTCGGGTTATCACCAGTTGAAAATCAGGGATTCAGACATTCATAAGACTGCTTTCCGAACTAGATATGGTCACTATGAGTTTCTTGTTATGTCTTTTCGAGCTAACCAATGCCCCAGCAACGTTCATGCAGTTGATGAACAATGTATTTTGGCCTTATCTAGATTCGTTCGTAGCTGTATTCATTGATGATATTCGGGTGTACTCGCGTAGCCAGGAGGAGCACGCGGAGCATTTGCGAGTTGTATTGCAGAGATTGAGGGAGGAGAAGTTGTATGCAAAATTCTCTAAGTGTGAGTTTTGGCTCGGTTCAGTGGCTTTCTTGGGGCACGTAGTGTCCAGCGAGGGTATATAGGTTGATCCAAAGAAGATAGAGGCGGTTCAGAGTTGGCCTAGACCGTCCTCAGCGACAGAGATTCGTAGTTTCCTTGGGTTAGCAGGCTATTATCGCCGGTTTGTTCAGGGCTTTTCATCCATTGCATCGCCCTTGACCAAATTAACCCAGAAGGGTGCTCCTTTCGTATGGTCGGACAAGTGTGAAGAAAGCTTTCAGAAGCTCAAGACAGCCTTGACCACAGCTCCGGTATTGGTTTTGCCATCAGTTTCAGGTGCATACATTGTGTATTGTGATACTTCAAGAGATGGGATTGGTTGTGTATTGATGCAGGAGGGTAGAGTTATTGCTTATGCTTCTCGTCAGTTGAATCCCCATGAGAAGAACTACCCCGTGCATGATTTGGAGCTGGCTTCCATAGTCCATGCACTGAAGATTTGGAGGCATTACTTGTATGGCGTATCTTGTGAGGTGTTTACTGATCATCGCAGCCTCCAACATTTGTTCAAGCAAACGGATCTTAATTTGAGGCAGCGAAGATGGTTGGAGTTGCTCAAGGATTACGATATCACTATATTATACCATCAGGGAAAGGCCAATGTGGTGGCCGATGCTTTAAGCCGAAAGGCAGTGAATATGGGGAGTTTGGCATATATTCCAGTTGAAGAGAGACCCCTTGCAGTTGATGTTCAAGCCTTGGCCAATAGGTTTATGAGATTAGACATTTCGAAACCTAGCCGGGTGTTGGCTTGTGTGGTTTCTCGGTCTTCGTTATATGATCGCATCAGGGAGCGCCAGTATGACGATCCGCATTTGCTTGTCCTTAGGAACAGAGTTCAGCTTAACGATGCTAGAGATGTCACCATCGGCGATGATGGGGTGTTGAGGATGCAGGGCCGAATTTGTGTACCCAATGTGGATGGGCTTCGGGAGTTGATTCTGGAGGAGGCCCATAGCTCGCGGTATTCCATTCATCTAGGTGTCGCGAAGATGTATCAGGACTTGAGGCAACACTATTGGTGGAGAAGAATGAAAAAAGATATTGTGGGATTCGTAGCTCGGTGTCTCAACTGTCAACAGGTAAAATATGAGCATCAGAGACCGGGTGGCCTGCTTCAGCAGATGGCTATTCCCGAGTGGAAGTGGGAGCGGATTACTATGGACTTTGTTGTTGGACTTCCATGGACTTTGAAGAAGTTCGATGCCATTTGGGTGATTGTGGACCCGCTGACCAAGTTCGCACACTTCATTCCTGTGTGTACTACCTATTCTTCAAAACGGTTGGCAAGGATTTATATCCGAGAGATTTTTCGGCTGCAGGGCATTCCAGTTTCTATTATTTCAGATAGAGGTACTCAATTTACCTCACAGTTTTGGAGAGCCGTGCAGAGGGAGTTGGGTACTCAAGTGGAGTTGAGCACAGCTTTTCATCCTCAGACGGATGGACAGTCCGAGCGTACCATTCATATACTGGAGGACATGTTACGTGCATGTGCTATTGATTTCGGAGGTTCATGGGATGAGTTTCTACCGCTTGCGGAGTTTGCTTATAACAACAGCTACCAGTCGAGTATTCAGATGGCTCTATATGAGGCTCTGTATGGGAGGCGGTGTAGATCTCCGGTTGGTTGGTTCGAGCCCAGCGAGGCTAAGCTATTGGGGACTGACTTGGTTCAGGATGCTCTAGAGAAGGTGAAAACAGTCCAGGAGAGGCTCCGTACAGCGCAGTCGAGGCAGAAGAGTTATGCCGATGGGAAAGTCCGAGATGTGTCCTACATGGTTGGTGAGAAGGTCTTGCTGAAGGTTTCGCCCATGAAGGGTGTTATGAGATTCGGGAAGAAAGGAAAATTGAGTCCTCGGTTCATTGGGCCATGTGAAGTGCTTCGGAGAATTGGGGAGGTGGCTTATGAGCTTGCTTTGCCACCCATCCTGTCGAGTGTACACCCAATATTTCATGTTTCTATGCTTCGGAAGTATATTGGGGATCAGTCTCATATTTTGGACTTCAGTACAATTCAGTTAGACGATGATTTGACATATGATATGGAGCCAGTGGCGATTTTGGGTCATCAGGTTCGGAAGTTGAGGTCAAAGGATATAGCTTCGGTGAAAGTGCAGTGGAGAGGTCGACCCGTGGAGGAGGCTACCTGGGAAACCGAGCGAGAGATGCGAAGCTGATATCCTCACCAATTTGAGGCTTCAGGTATGTTTCTTGACTCATTCGAGGACGAACGTTTGTTTAAGTTGGGGAGAATGTGACGACCCGATCAGTCATCTCATGAGTTACCGCTCTGTTTTCCCCATTTCTACCTTATTATGCTTCGTTATGTCATTTGGGATGCGTGTGCGAAATTTCATGTCATTCGAACGTGGTTTGATCGGGTTTTTTATTAAAAGAGTAACTTAGAAGATTTTAAAATTCTTAGGCTTGAATCCGACGTGAATTTGGTGTTGAGGGGTTGTTTTGAGAGTTCCTAAGGTGGGAACAAGTTTGAATAATGTTATGGGATATGTTGGCATAATTGGTTGAGGTCCCAGTGGCCTCGGGTGAGTTTAGGGTGGTTAAACGGACTATTTTGTCCTTGGAAAGTTGCAGAAAAACCAGAAAGTTTGTAATTTTGTAAGAGAACAAAGAGGCATCGCAAAACAGGCTATGCTATCGCAAACCCTGTATGCGAGCCGCAAACCACACACCCAGATCGCAGACCCAGACAGTTTTCTGGGCAAAGAATGACGCCAAGAATGCGGTCAGGAATACGGTCGCATTTCCACAATGCGGACCGCATATCCACCACACTGAGACCGCAGATCGAGACAGATTTTTGGACAAGATCCATGTCTGAAATGCGGTCAGAAATGCGATCGCATTTCTAAAATGCGGACCGTATATCGTACATTGAAATCGCAGACCAAGACAGCTTTCTAGACAAAAGTCAACGTCAAAATGCGGTCAAAATGCGATCGCATTTTTGACCCGACTGGTGCGTTTTTATTTCGATTTTTGACCCTGTATAAATAGAAACCAGTACCCCTTGGACATGCAAAACCCACTTATCGTTACCATCTAAGAGAAACACCTCCAAAACACCCTAAATCACAACGAAATCAACCTCAACACTATATCCAAAGGAGACTTTCTTGGACAAATTCTTAAAGGAGGGAATTTCGGCCATCTTAAACATAATTGGAGCTATAGAGCTCGGATTGAAGCTAATTTTGAGGCGATTTTTGGGAGATTTTCAAGGGAAACATCGGGGTAAGTGTTCCTAACTCAACCTTGGTCAAATTACCCCAGTATATCGCTATTTAGGCGTTTAATTGGGATTTAAGTTGGAGAAATTGTGGAAAACCCTTAAGTTTAGATTTAAGATTGAAGGTCGAGCCGATGTCAGAATTCGATAAATTTTGTATGGTTGAACTCGTTAGGAGGTAAGGGACGCGTCGATGTAAAAATTTCTGAACTTCGAGAAGTGGGCCCGGGGCTCGGGTTTTGCTAATTTCGTAATTTCTTGATATTTTTTGATTGTTTCGATTGGGCTTTTTTACCCCAGCGTATTATGACATATTAGTTCTGATTTTGGATAGATTCGACGCGTGTGGAGGCCAATTCGAAGGGCAAAAGCGTCGGGGGCTAGGGATTTAGCTGGTTCGAGGTGAGTAGTGATTGTAAATGATGTTCTGAGGGTTTGAAACCCCGGATTTGCACATCGTAGTGCTATATTGAGGTGAGGCACGCGCTTGATGATGAGCGTGGGGTTGTTTACTACTGGGGATTGTGACTTGGTCCATCCCGATTGACGATTTTACTATGCATTTGACGGAAACTTATTTGTTATCATCATGATTTGGGTTGATTGCCATATTTGGGCTTTGTGCCAATTATTTGAACCCTTCGGGGGATTTTTATCACTGTTTCCTCACTATTTTGACTTATTACTTGAACTCAGGCATGCTGTTTTCTACTGTTTTACAACTCAGCCACTTTTACTCAGTTTTGAGATTTAAATAATATTTTAATGATGTTTTTGGGCTGAGAACTACTGTTTTACTATGCCCGAGGGGCATGTGATGATTTTTTGACTGAGTGCGACCGAGGGCCTGAGATACTTTATATGCCACGAGGTGGCTTGTGATTAATAATGAGGCCGAGGGCCTGAGATACTTTATATGCCACGAGGTGGCTTGTGATTAATAATGCGGCCGAGGGTCTGAGATACTTTATGTGCCACGAGGTCGCTTGTGATTGATATGAGGCCGAGGGCCTAGATATATGCCACGAGGTGGCTTGATATTGCGCTTGGGCCGTAAGGGGCCCCTCCCGGAGTCTGTACACCCCCAGTGAGCGCGGGTACCCATTGTGATGTGAATTATAGCCCGAGGCGCTGATGTTGTTTCATGTGAAAGCCCGAGGGGCTGATGTTGTTCCATGTGATAGCCCGAGGGGCTGATGTTGTTCTGAGATTTGAACCCGAGGGGCTGGTACTGTTTTTATGATGTTTCCCGAGTGGCGGATTTGTTGATATATATATAGCCCGAGGGGCGATATTTTACTTCATAAATTTTTACCTGCTAAAAGGAGATTTTACTTAAATTTCTCACTGATTTAATGTTTGCGAATGATGTTTTAAATGCTTCATTATAGAAGCCTTATGCTTTGTGTGTTTTCTTACTTTTAGTCGTTATTTATGCTTATTACTCACTGAGTTGGAAGTACTCACATTACTCCCTGCATCATGTGTGCAGATTCAGGCGTTGTTGGTTCCGCCCGGGAGTATTGATATCTCCTGTCCAGGCGGTGATTCAGAGACTACGAGGTAGCTGTTAGCGTCCACAGCCCCATATCTCTTTCATGTTGTTGTTCCTATGTTCTTCCAAAATTGTGCCAAATATTGTAATTAGTAATCTTGTTATTAGGATTCATTAGTTGCTCATGACATTGTGACACTCCTGTTTGGGCTGTTGTCGGGATGGTTAGCTATATTTCCACAAATGATTGCTACTAAACTATGCTTGTATTGTTTTCTTGTTGATTGACTGCTTAAAATAAGATTTTGGTTAAATTGGCTGGCCTTGTCTTCACGAGAGGCGCCATCATGCTGAGTTCGGGTTTAGGGTCGTGACATAACCCTTGTGGAAATATCCAAATGACCAATGGTTTGAAGATTTGGAAACTAGACTCGAAGATCTTTCATTTGATAGGTTGTACACTATATAACTCTTTACATATTCCGAGATATGAGCTTCTAAAGTGCATCAGAAAATTCTGTCGAAATTACTCCACCAGCCAACTTCCATCAATCATAACTTTCTCATAGAATATCCAAATCATGAATGGTTTAACTTTCTGGAAACTAGAATACAAGGGATACAACTTTTATGTTTTTGTAATTTTTCTGATTTCTTATAGATTATAAGATATGAGCTTCCAAACTGGACTACTCGCACCAAAAATTTTCTGGTGCACAGTTGAAGCTAAAAAAAAATCTGCAATTTTTTCAAAGATGAAATAGTCCGTTTAACCATCCAAAACTCACCCGAGGCCACTGGGACCTCAACCAAATATGACAACATATCCCGTAACATCATTCAAACTTGTTCCAACCTTCGGAACGCTCAAAACAACATCACAACACCAAATTCGCGTCGAATTCAAGCCTAAGAATTTTAAAATCTTCTAAATTACTCTTTTGATCAAAAACCCAACCAACCACGTCCGAATGACATGAAATTTTGCACACACATCCCAAATGACATAACGAAGCTACAACAACTCTCGGAATTCCATTCCGACCTCGAATCAAAATCTCGCCTAACAACCGGAAATCGCCAAAATACTAACTCCACCAATTCAAGCCTAATTCTACACCGGACCTCCAAAACTAATTCCGATCACAATCCTAAGTCATAAATCACCTCCCGAAGCTAACCGAACCATCGGAACTCACATCCGAGCCCTCTAACTCATAAGTCAACATCCGTTTGACTTTTCCAACTTAAACCTTCTTAAAAGAGACTAAGTGTCTCATTTCTTACCAAATCCACTCCGAACGCAAACTACTCAACTCGATCACATAAAATACGGATAAAGAAGCATAATGAAGCAGAAATGGGAGAAATGGAGTGGTAACTCATGAGACGACTGGCCGGGTCGTCACAGTTATAACTTGGTGTTATTATGAGTAATTACTTTACAAGCATGATCGCACTTACTATTAACTAAATTTAGACTTTTCATTAAGATAAATTATATTTTAATTAAAAAATAATAAACATAATAAAGGGTGAGCACTAAATATAAGTTGAGAGATCTACTCTTGGTCGTAAGAGATCATTAGTTGTTCATATGAGATTAAGACCACAATATGCGCATTATCTATCTTTTGTTGTAACTTGGAGTTATTATGAATAATTACTTAACAAGCATGACCGCGAATCAACTAAATTAAGACATTTCTTAAAGATAAATTGTATTTTAATTAAAAAATGATAAACATAATAAAGTGTGACCACTAAATATAACTTGAGAGATCTACTCATGATCGTAAGAGATATATATCATGGTCGCAAGAGACCATTAGTTGTTCATAAGAAATTTAGGCCATAAGATGCGCATTACCTTTCTTTCGTCGTAACTTGGAGTTATTATGAATAATTACTTAACAAGCATGATCACACTTACTATCAACTAAATTTAGAGATTTCATAAAGATAAATTGCATTTTTATATTTAAAAAAAAACAATAAACATAATAAAGTGTTACCACTGAATATAACTTGAGAGACCTACTCATGGTCGCAAGAGATCTAAATCATGGCCGAAAAAGATTATTAGTTGTTCATAAGAGATTAACACCATAATATACGCATTATCTTTCTTTCGTTGTAACTTGGAGTTATTGAATAATTACTTAACATGCATGATCGTACTTACTATGAACTATATTTGGAAGATTCAAAACGATAAATTGTGTTGTAGTTAATAAATAATAAACATAATAAAGAGTAAGCACTAAATAAAACTTGAGAGATCTACTCATGGTCGCAAGAGATCTATAACATGGTCTTAAGAGATCATTAGTTGTTGATAAGAGATTAAGACCATAATATACGCATTATCTTTCTTTCGTTATAACTTGGAGTTATTATGAATAATTACATAACAAGCAAGATCGCACTTACTAGAAACTAAATTAGGATGTTTCATAAGGATGGTCGTAAGAGATCTATATCATGGTCCTAGGAGATCAGTAGTTGTTCAAAAGAGAATAAGACCATAATAAGCGCATTATCTTTATTACATTATAACTTGGTGTTATTATGAATAATTACTTTACAAGCATGATCGCACTTACTATTAACTAAATTTAGACGTTCCATTAAGATAAATTGTATTTTAATTAAAATAATAATAAACACAATAAAGGGTGAGCACTAAATATAACTTGAGAGATCTACTCATGGTCGCAAGAGATCTATATCATGGTCGCAGGAGATCATTAGTTGTTCATGAGAGATTAAGACCATAATATATGCATTATCTTTCTTTTGTTGTAACTTGGAGTTATTTTGAATAATTACTTAACAAGCAAGATCGCACTTACTATCAACTAAATCAAGACATTTCATTAAGATAAATTGCTTTTTAAATGAAAATAATAAACATAAAGGATGAGCACTAAATATAACTTGAAAGATCTACTCATAGTCGTAAGAGATCTATATCATGGTCGTAGGATATCATTAGTTGTTCATGAGAGATTAAGACCATAATATATGCATTATCTTTCTTTCATTGTAACTTGGAGTTATTATGAATAATTACTTAACAGGCATGATCGCACTTACTATGAACTAAATCTGGAAGTTTCAAAATGATAAATTGAGTTGTAGTTACAAAAAAATTAAAAATAATAAAGGGTGACCACTAAATATAACTTGAGAGATCTACTCATGGTTGCAAGAAATCTATATCATGGTCGTAAGAGATCATTAGTTGTTGATAAGAGATTAAGACCATAATATACGCATTATCTTTCTTTCTTTTGTTGTAACTTGGCGTTATTATGAATAATTACTTAAAAGGCAAGATCGCACTTACTATCAACGAAATTAAGACGTTTCATAAAGATAATTTTTTTTTTTATCAAAAAACAATAAACATAATTAAGGGTGAGCATTAAATATAACTTGAGAGATCTGCTCATAGTCGTAAGAGATCTATATCATGGTCGCAAAGGATCATTAGTTGTTCATATGAGATTAAGACCATAATATACGCATTATCTTTCTTTCGTTGTAACTTGGAGTTATTATGAATAATTACTTAACAAGCAAGATTGCACTTACTATCAACTAGATTAAGACGTTTCATAAAGATAAATTGCATTTTAATTAAAAAATAATAAACATAATAAAGGGTGACACAAAATATAACTTGAGATATCTACTCATGGTCCCAAGAGATCTATATCATAGTCGCAAGAGATCATTAGTTATTCATAAGAGATTAAGACCATAATATGCGCATTAGTTTTTTTCGTTGTAACTTGGAGTTATTTTGAATAATTACTACAAGCAAGATCACACCTACTATCAACTAAAGTAAGACGTTTCATTAAGATAAATTGCTTTCCAAATAGTTTGAGATAAATTACTACAGGCAAGATTGCACTTATATAAGTATCTCCTTCATTTTGTACTTAGATCTCCTACGTTTTACTATATAAATCTATTGCTTACACTATCAAATCTCTTTTCTGGTTCACCTTTTACTTCGAAACACAAATCTCTTATATTTTGTACTATTATCTCCTAAGTGTTAATATACAAATCTCCTGCTTCAGCAATCAAATCTCTTTTCTGGTTCATCTTATTCTTTAAGCCCTCTTTCTCAAAAGATTTCATAAAATAATCAAAAAATAAAAGTTGAAGTAATGTATTACTTACGCAGACATCTATGAGCTCATTGCAGCTATTTTTTCATGCAGTAGAAGTTTTGGGAAGCTTGGACTGATCACTGATAGAGGAAATTTAGTGGCTTCTTTCTCATCGCTGGCGTCTTTTTCCTAGGCACATGGTTTAATAATATTTTAATTGCAATGAAGCCCTTCAATTTATACCAATTTTCCAACACAATCACAAATACTGACTTGGATGGCCTGTAGGTTCCACCAGGATCATAAACCAAAATGACAATTTAAAATATCCTCAAAGCAAAATATTATTTTGTAAAGGACCAAATAATGAATTGACCCGTCAAAGTAGCATGTATTTGGAGTTGATTACTATAGTGAAAATGGAGTAAATTCATCGTTCTTCAATTTTATACAAAAATTAATTTGGCCGGGATTTTGAAATTTTCGACACCCATTAGCTGATTTGGCAAGCTTGAGCAAGAAATGTATCTCTTCTTTATTTGTATAATACTAGTTAGTAATAGTCCTGAGCACGGGCCCAATAATATTATGCTAAATGTTTGAGTGTAATTTTCTTTTCGTTACAAAAGAACAGATTATTAGCACAGTGTATTCCTTTAGGTGCTATTTAAGTTTGATCCTTCAGTCTAGTGGTCTAAATTTCTCCTGAAAATTCTCCTAAAGATATTTTGAGATCACTTAAGATTATTAAAGCACACCCACCATAGCATTTAGTACAGCATCATGAAAGCACAAAAGATTAAAATTACCGAAAGTACCCTCATGGGCAAGCTAGCATGTTGACGGAGAGTTGCTTAACTCTCACTTATAGAATAGTAGAATGTATATAATATGTAAGAAAGATACTTTTAAATTAAAAAAATAATATATTTCGAATCTAGTAAATTAAATAATTTGTGATTAAAATTTATGAATTCGAACTCTTAGGAGTCATTTGGTTGGGAAATAAGTTCCCAGGATTAATTATTCCGGAATTAGTTATTCCGGGATATTATCTCACCCTCTCATGAGGATAAAAATAACACTACAATCTTAGGATAACTAATCCTGAGATTAGCTATACAAGGATTTTATTCCAATTGATTAAAATAACTCATCTCAAATTTAACCTCAAAATTAATTATCTCTTATCCCTCGTATGAAACAAGTGTTTAAAGATTAGATTCTTAATTCCCGTCTAAATTATGGTAATTATACATTCTTTTTAGAAATTTATGTAAAAAAATCTTAAAGGGGAGATAATATGGATAATGGGTGTACTAAAATATTAAAAGGTAGGCCCCACCTAACTTTTGTGTGGCCTGCGCTCTCCACGTAACAAATAATTCTATCTTCTCACTCTCTATCACTAGTTTTCCCCACCACCATGCACCGTCGTCATTATGGGCTGCTCCGCCACCCTCCTCCCTTCTCCTCCTTATCCCCACCGTCCCCCAACCTTCAAACCTCTCCTCAACCGCCGTTCACTTCTCTTCCTCTCCACCACGCTCGCATTCCCGGCCACTACCCTTTCCACTTCCTCCGCCACCCCACCACCCCAACCAGACACCACCATAACCGAACGTGTCTATTTAGACTTCAGCATTTGCCCTAATTACTTCACTAACAGAACTCTCGGCGATGACTTGTCAAATTGCTCTGATTCCGAACCAATTGGTCGCCTTGTTCTTGGCCTATACGGAAACCTAGTTCCGATAACTGTTTCAAATTTCAAAGCTATGTGTACGGGTACCTCTGGTTCAACTTATAAGGGCACTTTGGTCCAGAAAATTTTCCCGGGTCAGTTTTTTATGGCGGGAAGACAGGGTAGGAGAGATAAAGGAGAAGTGAAACCACCGTTGGAGTTAGTTAGGAATACAGAGACAGTTGAATCTAAAGCTTTTATTTTGGAGCATTCTAGAGGTGGAATCGTTTCATTGCCTTTGTCTGAGAATGATGACGATGACGATTTGAAGTTGAACCCTAAGTATCATAATGTGGAGTTCTTGATTACAACTGGACCTGGTCCTGCTCCTCAGCTTGATAGCAAGAATATTGTTTTTGGTACTGTTCTTGAAGGTCAGTCCTCCAAATCTATAAATTTATAATCTCTTGTAGTTGAGTTAACTTAACTTATACACACCAACGTAAAGAATACTTATTTGTCTATTTAAATTTGTTGTAGGAGGTAACATGCCTTATATTCCAGTTAACAATAATCTCAAATTTAATGAACAGCTAGTGTAGTATTCTTTTACCTTGTCGGTGTGTAGAAGTTGAACACTTTAGTTAATCCCACTATAGATCTAAGCTTTCCCAACTGGGCTAAGGTTAGAAAACTTACTTATTTTAGTTGGCATATATGCATGTTTAGTGTAAAAGGGTGCTTTGGTATAGTGCAGTTGCGACAAACTCAAGTGTTTGCTTAAGAAAGTCTCTTGAATATGTTTTGATTAGAGAAATAAGGAGGAACAAGGATACTTCCAGAGTTGTCTATTTTATTGAGAGTTGTCACTTAAGCCCTAAAGCAAGGCTCAAAATATGTTGAGCGCTTCGTCTTGCTTACCGGGCGCTTCAGTGTTGTCATCAACGCTATAAAACATACTTTTCCTTGCCAATGAGCGTAATCCTAAAGAGGCAAACCTAAACAATAGATATTTCACTTTATTGTAAAAAAAATAATTTTTTTATTAATATATTTATTAGTTTTGGATTACAGATACATATTTATATTTTTTTTCTCCATTTGTGCCTTTCTTCATTAAAGCTCACACTTTATTTTGTTTTGCGCTTAAAGCCGCAATATATCTTAGAGCTTTTTTGCGCTTTTCGCCTTTGATAACACTGTTTTATTGAGATAATGGATCTAGTGAAGCAGGATGGACAGAGTATTGCCTAGTCGATCCCAAGTAATTAGGAATTGAAGCATAGTTGATTGATTGATTAGTCCATAGTCGATACATCATATGGATGTATAGTTCTAGAATCAGTATGTTACTTTGCTAGTGTGCCATTTGTTTAAGTCTTCATTACCTTATTATTGGTTTTAATGGTGTAAATTCAGAGCCATTTTCTTACTAGTAAGCTATTTCTTTTTTTTTTTTATAGCAAAACTGCATATTTCATCCCTGAGACTCCAATTTGTTTCTTGTATTTTTGGTCGAGTGATTAAAGACTTCACATTTTAATGGTTCAATCAAAAGAAGGCTTTGTTATTATATATGAACAGGCGCCCGCCAGATGACATGCTAGCTCGATCAAAACCTTAGGGTTTCTCAAGCTTTATCCTCTGTGGTTACAATTGATTCTGACTTCTATCCTCTCCTTTTAATCATCCTGTCTGCCGCTCAAACCAGTAGCAGAGGTGCCTCTGAGCCTTACATTCTTTTAAGAAAGTCTTCTTAATTGGAAAAATGGGGACTCTGGAAAATAGTGTACCTGTTGCCTACGTTAGGTTGATTAAGGACATGTATGATGGAGTAAAGACCTGGGTGAGGACGGTGGGTGGGGACTCGGACCATTTTTCGGTGATGATAGGGTTACATCAGGGGTCCGCACTCAGCCCTTTTTTGTTTGCTCTGGTGATGGATGTACTGACGCACCACATCCAAGGGGAGGTGCCATGGTGCATGCTATTTACAGATGATATTGTATTGATTGATGTGAACGCGCAATTAGAGGTATGGAGGCAGACCATGGAATCTAAAGGTTTCAAGTTAAGCAGGACTAAGACAGAATACTTGCGGTGTAAGTTCAGTGGCGAGACTCAAGGAAGGGAAGGGGAGGTGAGGCTGGACTTGCAGGTCAGGGAGTTTTAAGTACCTTGGGTTTATTATGTAGGAGATGAGGAGATTGATGAAAATGTCACACATCGTATTGGGGCGGGATGGATGAAATGGACACTCGCTTCTGGTGTTTTGTGTGAAAAGAAAGTGCCACCGAAACTTAAGGGTAAGTTCTACAGAGTGGTAGTAAGACCAACGATGTTGTATGGGGCTGAGTGTTGGCTAGTCAAGATCGCTCATGTACAGAAGATGAAGGTAGATGAAGGTAGCAGCGATAAGGATGTTGAAATGGATGTGCGGGCACACCAGGTTAGATAGGATCACAAATGAGGTTATTCGCAACAAGGTGGGTGTAGCCCCTATAGAGGACAAAATGCGGAAAGCGCGACTTAGGTGGTTTGGTCATGTGAGGAGGAGGAGCACAGACGCCCCGGTGAGGAGGTGTGAGAAGTTGACATTGGAGGTCCTACGGAGAGGTAGAGGTAGGCCAAAGAAGAGGTGGGGAGAGGTAATTAGGCAAGACATGACGCAGCTTCAGTTGACCGAGGACATGACCGTTGGTGGGAAGATATGGAGGTCGAGGATTAGGGTAGTAGAGTAGGTCGTCTAGAGTGTTCATAACAGTAGTATTAGCACGAAGTCTCGCTTTTTGTTGGCAGTAGGTTTTTATGACTAACCGTTGTTTCTTTCATTGTTGATCACCTTACTATCTGGTGTTTTTATTCTGCTTTTATATGGTTTTTTGGTACTGTCCCTTCTTGTCTATATTTTTATTAATGTGGTGGTTATGCTTTTCTAAGCCGAGGGTCTATTGGAAACAGCTTCTCTATCCTCGCAAAGTAAGGTTAAGGTCTTCGTACACACTATCCTCCCCAGACCCCACGATGTGGGATATTGCTGGGTATGTTATTGTTGTTGTTGTTCGTAAATGGAAAAATGGAGCGGGATGTGCTCATAACGAGTTTCTTTGATTGCTGGTGAAATGCAGCATTAGATGCTAATTGACTTGTTCACCCACTATCTTAGTCAATTCATCTTCCTGTTAATTTGCTTTGCTCTGTTGTTGTGCAGTCAGATATTGCTGTGGCATAACTTGAAATGCATAACTGTCAGTTGCAAGATAGGATTCAAGTCCTGCTCTCTATCATTTAAGCAACTGTCTCTTATAGAGGAAAAAAATAGGACCACAGATTATGCAAATTCACAAGAAAGAAAGACTCGATGTAAAAGCTTCCGGTTTAAACATACTGTGAAGTGGGCTAAACTCACATCTGTGAACAGTGAAAAACTACTCATCCAACATATTTTCTTCAAGGTTTACATTCATTGCTCAACTAGCAAAACAGGACGAGAAGGTCGGCCTAGTAGAAGGACCCTTCACCTCCAATCATGAGGTTGGGAGTTCGAGTCACCTAACTGGAAAAGAGGGAGAGACTATTATTGGCCCCTGGGGATGGGATTCCATATGAAAAAATAAAACTATGAAAGGACCTTATGGGATGGTACACAAAGACCCTATGCTCCTGGAGCAGGGGCGAAGCTATGTGTGGCCAAAGGTGGTCAACTGAATACCTTTCGCCGAAAAATTATAATGTGTATAGGACAAAATATTACTTGTTATTGATTAAAAAAATAGACTTTGAACACCCTTGCATAGCTCACTGGTAAAGGATGTGCAAAATTATTGAATTTTTTGGCTTCACCACTATCCCGGAGGGACGAATGAAAGAAAAAGATTGGTAAGTTCCCTATTTAGATCTGCAAAAAGATTTTTGCTCAATATATATATATATATGTGCAGCGAAAATACTGCATTACTTAAAGTGACATGCCACTACTTTGTATACTAATACCACTTTCTGCATAGTTATTAACATGAAAAGTAGAAGCTGAAACAGTATCCATCTATTCATATCAAAAGCTCACTCTTTTTTTCTTTTTCTTGCACTGTACTACAGGTATGGATATTGTGACAACTATAGCTGCCATTCCTACTTATAAACCATCCGAAAATATTCGGCAGTATAATGGTTTTGCCGAGCTTCTTGGAGATGGAAGAGCAAAAAGTGCTCGCGCAATCTGGAATAAACCACAAAAGACTGTTTACATCAGTGACTGCGGAGAACTCAAAGTGGCAAAGCCTACACTTTCGCCTAGCTTACCTTGATATGTCAACATCTCTTCACATTCCTCATTTTATTTCCATACGCATTGTTATATTACCATGGCTTGTACAGGGTTCTCTTTTCTGTATGTTACATTTGAGAGAAGAGGATTCACATAATGCGCAGTTTTTATGTTGAGAAGTCTGTACGATTAGGGATAATGTTGCAATCAAACTAGTAAAAGGCCAATGAGCTTAATAAAACTAAAATACTTAGTAGTGGATTTTGCAAATAGAGATGGTTGGAGAGGCTGATCCGTAATGTAAAAGGCAGCGAATGAAAAGTATGCAAATAGACACAATTTGACTTGGTTTTAGGGTCCAATTCATCGTAGATTTAGTTCTACTGTTTAAATGAAAATTATGCAAGTTTGAGGGACCGTCGATGTATTCAACCTTAAAATTTTCTTCTACATGCGTACATATTATCTGAAGTTCGTGGAATGCACCCATTATCACTACTTTGTCGAAATTTTTTGGGATGATAAGCTTGTGAATAGGGGTGGCAAACAGCAGGGTCGGGTTGGATATGGGTCGGATCAAAGATGGGTAATGAAAAAACGGATAAATTATCCAATTTAACTCAACTCATATTTAATACGGATAAAAATGAGTTAACCGGCGGATAATATGGGTAACCATATTATCCATTGCTTCTTGAATATGATCACTTTTGGGAGAATATCTCTCAAACTTGAGTAACCCCCAATTTGAGATTTTTTAAATGTAAAAGTTAAATCCATTGGTTATCCATTTTCTAAATGGATAATAAGGTTCTATCCATAATTGATCCGCTTTTAAAAAGTTCATTATCCAACTCTTTTTTTAGAGGATAATATGAGTGATTAACTGTTTTCTTTTAACCATTTTGCCACCCCTACTCGTGAAGAAGAAAGTTTGTTTTCTTTAGAATGGAGGTAATCTATATCTTGTATCGATTATAGCATACTCTATAAATAGGTCATTCCCTTGATACATCTCTAGTGATTGCTGTGGGAGAGGGCAAAAGTCCATTATCATTTGGGCCTATAGTAATGGGCCAGACAAAATATACCAAACTCAGATACAAGTTGTACTTTCATGAATTTCCTAAAAAAATTGAGAAGTTGAATTGGAGTGGGTAAGACATGAAAAAGAAGAAGAAAATTTTAGTTATATACAAAAATTGACAGTGTAAATATTTTTTTCTTTATCAATATAATTTAACTTGTTATAGTAGATTACTCATTCTTTGTACTAAATTACTAACTAATTAATACTTATTTCTTAGACTTTAAACTCCAAAAAAGAAAATGAAGAAAAGAGGAGAAGAGCAAAGCAAACCCCCTACCCTACACTATTGAAAAGGCTAATGAGGTAAGCCAATGTCAAAGAATCTGAATTTCAAGTTGACAAAGTCAACTTCACTGCTGCTGAGATTCATGCGAACTTTTATTAAAAGCAAATGCTTTTCTCCCACGTGATTGACCAATGGACACTACCATGTCCATATTCCATTTTTCTTCCACACACCACTTAAAATTATTGTTCAATCTTTTTCACATATCTTAAGTTCCAATTGGACTTGAGAAGTAGATATGAATTTTAAATATGGAGTATGAACTTCTAAACAATTGAGGTCGAGTCCGGAGATCGAAGAATTTCTTGGTAGGAAGCGTTTTATGTCCCTTAGTAGGCCTCGATATCAAACCTGAATTCAAATTAGTCGAATAAGTGAATTTCGAATATTGAATGATTAAATAAAGAAGATCGATTCATAGTATCACATAATCATTTTTTAAAAGAACAAGGAGTAGCTGCAGATACCGTTTTACTCATTTTGTAGAATTGGCTAATTTGGAGAGAAGAAAAGGACAATTTGGTGCATAAAGTATTCCGTATTCATGCAGGATTCGGGAAAAGATCGCAATTTGGAAGGTGTGACGTAGACAATGTATCCTAATACAAGCATTAACAATTGTTTTCACGTCTCAAACTCATAATTTTTAAATTACATGAGTATAACTTAAGCGTTGCTCCAAAGGTCCTATCAATTTGGAGAGAATGAATGTAGCTAATATTGTGAACAACAATGATTCATTCAATGTGAATAACAATGATTCATGCAAAAAAGTAATTGATGTCATTTCATACTTTGATAAGGAAATTACCTATTACACAAAATCATGCTTGATTAGGTTGGAATAGAAGGGGTGGTCCATTGAGCTAAAAAGATGTTTCATGATGATGATAAAGGGATAAGATTTCACAAGTACAACAAAAAGGGACCACTGACACTTTGCTAAAACAAAGTCGTTGAAAGAAAAAGAGGTCCCCAAAATGCAAAGCCCCATTTGTACAAGCAATAAGGGAAGGACCACAAGTCCACAACCAAGAATTGAACATGGTCTCAACTTGGTGATCAATGCTCAGAACCTGTCTATTTTAGATCCAAATATTTTGGGATCGAATCATATATATATATATATATATATACAAAATTATATATATTTTAAAATTCGTTCTTCCAATTCAAAATCTATTACGTTTAAATTCTAAATCCGTAGCAAACACACAAAGGGATGAGTGAATTTTAACGTGTATGTAGGCTATCAATTATAGTTTCTTGTTTGCAAGATTTTGATGTTGGTGACAATGATGAAAGTTTTTCTATCAATAATATCAGAAGGGGACCACTGACTCTTAGCCAATTTTGTGTCTGTTTTTTTAGGCTTCCATTGTGAAACTTTGAGATGCCAATTGACACATATTTCGTGTAGTGAGCTTTTGACACTTATTTCGTGTATTGAGCTTTTGATGCATTCCAGGTTCCTTTAAAAAAACCAAAAAAAAAAAAATGGAGTTTTCATTTGGTGTTCGTTACTATGTTGGACTAAGATCGAAAACAGCGTTTCTACTGGTACAAGACTTGGAATAAGGTTGCGTACTTATTATCCTTTTCAGATTTTTTTGTGGAATTACACTGAGTTTGTTATTATTCGTTACTCATATTAGGCTCCAATCAAATTTTAGATTCGCCTAGGAAAGTCTCATATTAGGGGTAAAATACTCTATAACAAAAGTAACTTTACATTCAAAGCTCGAACCGAAAACATCTGATTAAAGATTAATAAGTACTTACCACAACACCACAATTCTTACAATACATGTTCTTACCACAATATAATTAGTAGCTTTGAAGAGAAAATTTACCACGAGAATTAGGAAGAATGAAGAATAAGCAACTTTTTATCCTTTTAAATTGTATCTTTTTTTATGATAGGGAGCATCAATTGATAATTAAACAACTAGCAGTAAGTAATGCTTATTAATTTGCAAGATCATCTCATGTTAGAATAATTAAGTGCTAATTATGCTTCAACTAATCACAAATCACAATTAGAAACGTTAACCATGAAAAGAACAACAAGACAGGCCACCGAACTTTTTCTCATTTAATATGTGTGATTAGCTAATGGCATGTAGGTCCTAATCCTAATTAACTAAGTACTAATTATTCTTTACACTGCATTTACCTTTATCATCAAAGATGACGTTATCTGAAAGGAAATTGAAAACAGAAAAAAGATCTCCTTACATAATTTAATTATAAAAATAATTAATTGATAACAATAATAACAAATCTTGGTTGGAACTAATAAATTTGTTGATACTAAGAATATCTACTTTTCGTCATGTAGCTGAATCTGAATGAACAATTTTATACTATTCGTATTTTTATATTTTTATATTTTTCTTTTGCTGAAGATTTTTGGTCTGAAACTATGATTAATCACAAAGAATCCTGAGATTTTTTGTCATGTAAAACATAGGACAGGAGGCAATGTTGTTAACTGATTCCAACCACATCGTGTTTACTTTATGAGTGGATAATGCATTGTTATTAGTGCTAAATAAACAAGATGATAATGCTTGATTATTATTAAAACATTTTCTTGGATCACCTTTAATTTAACACACAAATCTTCACCTTACAGAAGGCATGTCCTTTGATAGGAGGGTGTAGAGATCAAATATTAGGGTAGGAGGTTAGTAGGTAGTCGATCCATTCTTCTTTTCCATATCGTTAGTATTAATATGTATTCTCGTATTTTCTTATTCGTAGGTTCCTATTAATACCTGTTAATTCGTTCGTTTCAGTCATCTTATTGTCTTGCTATTGTTGCTGCTTTGTTTTCATAACTTCTAAGTTTTAACTTATCGTCTTTCTTTCTCATTATGTTGTGCTTATGCTTTTCTTGAGCCAAGTGTCTATTGGAAACAGTCGCTCTACCTCCACAAGGTGGGAGTAAAGTTTGTGTACAAATTTTCCTCCCAAGACCTCACTATGTGAGATTACACTGGGTATATTATTGTTGTTACCTTTAACCCACAAATTTTAATTAATTACCTGTTTAAATCCCTAATTAGGGTCAACCACCGACACATCCTCCATTTTGATTGACATTTCTTAAATATAATAGGCTTAAAATCATGCATTCTTTGAAAAATAATTGAGGTAAAACCCAACTCTAATTTGTTGATTCTGGGATAGATTTCAAATTGGCATCATTTGAGTTCCTATATTAAAATGAAAGAATGATATTTCACTTTACGGCAAAAATGAAAGTGTGATAATTCATCTGAAAAGGAGGTTAAGCTTAGCAAATATTAAATTTTGATTATCAAAGTTTGAATGCCTTAAAATCAATTAACACGGCCGAAATTTTCTAAAAGATTGAAATGACAAGCTAATAATGGTGGTTGTTAGGAGATGTAATCAATAATCATGTAGAAGACAATGAGGATTAGTACATGACATTTTCAATACATCCAAAACTCTACAATTCAATATAATCTAAATTAAGGAAAACAATAGTTTTATTTCAATTTTTTATCTTTGTGTTCGTCAACTAAGTATATTTAACTTTTATGAGTAATTAACATATGTGCATGTATAGATAAAAACTTATCAAGGTAACCACCTTAACTTTTGCTTGTTGCAACTACCTCAAATGTCGTATTTTGGGGTTGAAAAAGCCAACAACAACATATATAAGTGGAGTCTGAGGAGGTTAGACTGTACGCATACCTTATTCCTACCTTTAAGAAAGCAGAGAGGTTGTTTCCAGTAGACCCTTGGCTTAGAAAATATAAAGGAACGGGGCAACAACAAGCAAACCAATTTGACAACCAAAGTAAAAATACAAAACTAACACTAGGTAATGCAATCAGAAAATCGAAACAAAAGCGGGTTGAAAAAGAAAAATTAAATAAAAATGGTCAAGAAGAAAAACCTAAAACTCTGTTATTTTAATGGTTTCTGATGAGAGAGGGTGAGGAGGAGCGTGTCTATTTTTAACAACCAGTTCGGATTCATGTCGAGGCGTTAGATGATGGAAGCTATACATTTGGTGAGGAGACTAGTGAAGCAGTATAGGGAGAGTAACAAAGACTTGCATATGATGTTCATCGACCTTGAAAAAACGTACGATAAAGTCTCGAGGGAGGTTCTGTGGAGGTGCTTGGAGGTTAGCAGCGTCCCAGTAGTGTACATTAGAATGATTAAGGATATGTACGACGGTGTTAAGACCCGAGTGAGGACTAAGGGAGGAGACTCAGAACTCTTTCCTGTTATGATGGGGATGCACTACGGATCGGCCCTTAGCCCGTTCCTCGTGCTGACGCGGCACATCCAAGGAGAGGTGCCATGGTGCATGTTGTTTGCAGATGATATAATGTTGATAGACGAGACACGAGACGGGGTTAATGCGAGGTTGGAGGTTTGGAGACAGACCTTGGAGTCTAAAGGTTTCAAGTTGAGGAGGACCAAGACAAAGTACTTGGAATGCAAATTCAGCGAGAGGACCCTTGAAGCAGATGTGGATGTAAAGCTCGATACTCAAATCATCTCCAAGAGAAGTTGTTTCAAGTATGTAGGATCTATTATGTAGGGTACAGGAAGATTGACGAGGATGTCACGCATCATATTGGAGCGGGATGGATGAAGTAGAGGCTTGCATCTAGTGTTCTATGTGATAAGAATGTGCCGCCAAAACTTAAGAGTAAATTTCATAGAGTGATGGTTCGCCCGACCCTATTGAATGGAGCGGAGTGTTTGCCAATCAAGAGCTCCTACGTGCAGAAGATGAAAGTAGCAGAAATGAGAATGTTGAGATAAATATGTGGGTGTACCATGAGGGATAAGATTAGGAATAAAGTTATTCGGGACAAAGTGGGAGTGGCCTCCGTGGAGGACAATATGCGGGAGTAGATGCTGAGATGGGTCTGGCATGTTAAGAGGAGAAGCACTGACGCTCATGTTAGGAGGTGTGAGAGGTAGACCATGGCAGGTTTGAGGAGAGGTCAAGGCAGACCTAAGAAGTACTGGGGAGAGGTGATTAGGCAGGACATGGCGCGACTTTATCTCACTGAGAGTTTCCTCCATTCTTACTAGTAGTACTAGTAACTCGCTTTGTACTTTCCTATTTCTCATATTATCCCTCCCC
>MCJB01018826.1:49227-81792 GCA_002018475.1 Nicotiana obtusifolia | reverse complement strand
TCCTTCTTTCTTTTTCTCATTATTTTCTCCCCTGCTTCTTCTTATTATGAGCCGAGGGTATATTGGAAACAATCTCTCTACCTTCACCAAGTAGAGGTAAGGTCTGTGTACACACTATCCTCTCCAGAAATCATATGTGAGAACATACTAAGTATGTTGTTGTTGATGACTTCTTGTAGTTAGGTGTGCAGCCTGATTAATATGTGATGTATTGTCATATATTCTCTGTAATTGTAAATACCCATAATTATTAATATATATATCCCGCCGCCGTGGAAGTTTACCCTAATGGGGTGTTACCACGAAATAAGTCTCTCACGTTTTTTCTCTCTCACCTTTGCTCTCTTCAAGATTCCTTTATCTTCTCCATCAGTTCAGAGTGTTTGGGTGAATCGATCCTAATACATGTATCCCCCCCCCACCCACACACACACCCCTTCGAGAAAAGAATGCTGTTTGCATACTCTTTCAGAATAAGAGATTGAAATCTTATAAAAAAAAATCTGTGAGATATATCAGTCACAGATTCGCGTCGTAAAAGCAGCAAATAATATTTGCATTAGAATAGACTGTCTAAATTTTATCCCTTGGAGTGGACCCTTTTCCATTCCTACGTGAATATAGATATCTTGTGAATTGGACTGCCCAATAGCGTTTTGTAAAAAGTTCTTATGTATGATGTAATAAATATTTTTGCTAAACCGTAGGTTCACAATCGATTGATATTGGTTCCAAATAATACAAAGTAATTTTTAATGTATATGAAGTAAAGTCTTAAATTTGATCACAACAAGTCAAGGTACACAACCCACTTAGGAATTGAAATTATGACAATAAATTGACATTACTTACACAATATCCGATAAATATTTAGTTATTTACATCGAATATTAACATCAGATAAGTAATTAATATTATGAATTAGTTAAAAATAAAAGTAAAAATATTAGTCATTTAACTATGTTTAAATGATAAATATAAGTACACACAACACATAATTTTATATTTATTAATTTGATATAAATATTGAGTACGAGTAAATTTTTATCGTTGTTAATAATTACATTACTTATAAATTAGTATGTGGCATTTGGCAATCCCAATGTGGCAATGTCTCTTCCAAATTAATTAACTGATATAGAAATACAAAATAAAAGAGATAGATGTCGTGAGTCTCTGGATTTTGTTGATGCACTCGGAAAGAGCATCAAAGAAGGTGTTTATCCTAGATTACGAGTAACAATTAAATTTATATGTGATTTTAAAGATAGGCGACCTGATTTAATACAGTTAAAGAATAAACAGAAATAGAGACTAAATTAATGAACAAAAAAAAAAAAGCAAACCACCAAGATTGAGTAATGTTCCTGTGTTAGAAGCCCTTTGAAATAAAATATGAAGTAGATAGACGAGCAAAGTAGACTATAGCTTTTTTATATTGATTGTATATCGTGTCCCTTTTACAAATGGGGCTGTCTGTTTATATAGGAAAGGTGAAGAATTCTATACTAGGTAAAAATCTCATTTACAAGGTAAGATATTCCTAGAATTAATGGATTCAACGTCTTTATTGATCTGAGCCGCGATTCCCGCCGAGATGTTTGTATATCACGAGGTTTCCGGTCCTTCAGTTACGCACATCTGATAACTTTACCATAAGATGTTTTACCCTGATCGGCCTCGACGATTTCACTTCGAGCTTCGTTCAAACGACATCCGGTCTCGGGCTTCTTATATTTGATATTCCGGTCTCGACCTCTCGGTTGGTGGCTCCAATCGACGTTGGTCGTCGAATCCCAAAATCGGCATTTCCTATGTAAGCGATCGGGTTCGACCCCATACAGATAGTCCCCTTGTTTTTTTTGGAGAGTAATGACAAGAAACGATATGAGCTGCCGCTTTTAAGATTAGGTTAAGTGGAGACATACTTATAGTGAGCAACACGGAATTCGAAACGTCAAATCAGATAACACAAAGCGTCTTGTTGATGAATGACGGCAGCATGATGATGCAAGCGGCTAATATCAAAAAGGTCTTTTCATGTACCAACTGGCAACAAACTCTGCGATTCACGCAAACACCAATTAATGCTTTCTCATTTTGGGTTTCGAACCGTCGCTTTTGAAAAGTATAAATAGCCCTCTCATTTTTCAATTTTCAAATTTGTGTCGTTTGAATACCATATTGCCCAAGTTCTCTAAACTCTGTTCTTCAAGTAATTTCTCTTTCTACACTTGCATCTACTCGCTTTCCATCTCTTTAACTGCAATGGCGAAGACATCTAAGTCTGTTCCTCAGAAGCAACAACCTTCTTCATCTCAACCCACTGAAGAGGCCGAGCCTGCCGTTGCTGAGGAAACTTCGACAGGGCCTCCTTTAAAAGCTTTCGTACCGGTCGGATGCTCAATCGGCTCCGACTTTAAGGTGGAGAAGGCTTCCTCAGTACCGGGCCGGGGCGAACCGGTCGTTAGGTATATTAGTTCAATCATGGGCAAAACCCTTGATAGGGTGAAAGTATAATGTAACTGGGTTGGTAAAGATGTGGTAGTCCCCTCTCCGGACGAGGCGATTACCACCCACGTGGAGGGCTATTTGAGTGTTTACACGTACCCCTTCACGTTGGGACCTTTGGACCCCATTATTGTCGCCTTTTGCAAAAGGTACAATGTTACGTTGGGTCAGATTCACCCTTCCGTTTGGCGAATAATTTATCTTTTCCGTTTTTTTGTGAGTAAGGTCGATGGGCATCCTTTCACCATCGATCATTTACTGCGATTATACAGTCCCCGAGTCTTCCGAGGGGACTAATAAAACTCGCTCGTCGGGAAAGCAAAGCCCCGTTTTCAAGCATTGACGAGGACAAGGACCGAGGCTGGATGAGCCAATTTGTTCGAATAAGGACGTCGGACCTAATCCCTGCAGAAGATATGTCGTTCCCTAAAAAATGGAACATGAACCGTAAGAATCATTTTTTCCTATCCAAATTCATCTGTTGTTTTTCCTTTGTTATCTCACTAACTTTGTAAGATGTAGCCGTTTCTCAAATGCCGGTTGCGCTTCAGCATTTGGAAGAGTGGGTCCGAAAGGTAGTAGCTCAAAGGACCTACTCAGAGCGCGCCTGGCGTGAGATATCAAAAAGCCTATGGGAGGCCAAAAATCATGGTGAAATCGATAATGCTTATATTTCATGCTTTATGTGATCAGTGCTGCTGCTAATTCATTTCCTCCTTCCTTTGCAGGTCTATCGAAGGACGCTGAATTGAGGCCGACATCCCCCGGTAGAGAGGTTCCCTTCCCTCCCCCTGTCTTGGAGTAGGAGGGAGAGAAAAAGAGAAAAGAAGCCCCCGGTCCCTCTGAGCTCGAGAAAAAAAGAATTAAGAAGAAGAGCATAGCTCGTAAGCCCAGAATTGCCAACTTGGCTATCCGATTGAGTGATGATTCCGAGGAAGATAGGGACTTCAGTATTTCAAGCAACGAGCCATCTCGGGCAGTCCCCGAGGACCGATGAAGCTCGTATTCCTAGGGTAGAGGACCTCGATGCAGGGGCGAGGATCGGGGTTTGCGCCGATGTAGGGGAGGCAGTACAGGGAACCTCGGGTCCCCCAGAAGCAATGGACTCTCCTTCTTTCTCGGAGGCAACCTTCAATGAAGCCCGAGCTGCAAGGGCACATTCGTCGAGCAAAGACCACGTACCGGCAGGGCCCTTTAAAGACTTTTTCAGCAGCGTGCCATCAGCTGACACCTTTGGGCTCGAAGTGCCGAGGAAGAGTCCCTCCGCCGAGACGAGCAGGGTATCTTTCAGTCCCAAGTTGGTCGATAGATTTCCTGCTCCGAGTTCCAATCCCGATAGGAAGAGGATAATAAAGTTCGCCATTCCCGAAGAAGCTAGGGCTCTTGCCGCGCCTGTGGGCATGGCTAGCTATCTTCGGTGTCTGGTGACCGAGGAAGATCATGCTGCAATGGATGAGGTGGATAAGGCCTGCTTATTCAATGAGGCTCAACAAGCAGAAAATAAGGTAAAAGTCCTTACAGGCTTTGTTTTGTGTTTGTTATTTTACTCTTCAACCTGTACTGACCTTTTTATTTTCTTTCATATTTGCAGTCTTTGGTGCTTCATCATGAGGCTTTCCTTCGTCTAAGGGAAGAAAAGACACGTCGTCAGCGACTCGAGGGGGAGATGTCGACTCTTCGAGTTGAGCTAGACTTCATGCGCAGGGAGAATGCTAATACATTCGACCAGCTGGGGCAGCAACTTGACTGAATAAATCAATTCCGATCTACATTGAGCGAGGCTAAGGCAAAAACCAGCGAATGGAGAGCTAAGGCCGATCTGCTGACTTGGGAAAAGGAGACCCTCCGGGCTCGTGTAGTTTCTTTGGAAGAACAAGTCTTGGAGGCGCAAGAGAAAATCGGGATTCTGACTAAGAGCACTGATACACTTCAGTCCCAAGTCGAGACGCTCACCTCGGATCGTGATGTTCTGGTCAACGAGCTGCAATCGGCAAAATTCGAGATTGCCACGTCTAAAGCTGATGCCGATGATCTAATAGCTCAATACCCAACCGATGCCGAGGCTGCCCAAGTGCAATCAAAGATTCTGGTTGAGTATGCCAAGTGCCAAACCCGCCTTTCCGTTCTCGATGAGTTACAAGCTCGAGGCTTCGATCTATCCACCGAGGTCGATGATGCAGCAAAGATTGAAGCCGATGCTAGAAATCGGGCCTTCCCTGAAGAAGAAGAAGAAGAAGATTTCGAGAATTTTGATTGATGCCGTCTGTTATATAATATGTCTTTCTAAGATTCTCACTTTTTGTAACACACTTTGTTTCGTATATATAAAAGATTTTCTTTTATCTCCCTTTTTTGTTTGATCTATTCTGATAATCCAATTTGCAGACTTTTCTGCCCTTCAGGCTTAGTTAAGACTTAGCTTATTTTTAAGTAGATTTTCCCCTTTCATGGCCGATTGGATAAGGCCTAAGCCTCTAAAGGGGGTCGAGGTTTGCCTTAATAGGTCTTATTCCTTTTCAAATTTTATTAATTCGACGTGGCCTTGGCCCGTTAAGGAATCGGAGTTCTGTCTTAACAGATTTCAATTTCCCTCGAGTCCAACTCGATTCGACCTTAGCCTTTTACAAATTCAGATTTGCCTCAATAGGTCTTACTTTCCTTCAAGTTTCATTAACTCGATAAGGCCTTGGCCTTTTAAGGAATTGGGGTTTGCCTTAACCGGTCTTTCCCCTCTTCGAGTTTTACTTTGTTCGGCCTTAGCCTTTTATGAATTGGGATTTGCCTTAACAGGTCTTACTTCCCTTCGATTTTTGTATGAAGTTCTGAACAATGCTAATTTCTGATCATGTAATAAAACTTGAAGCGGCCCTTGGCTCGGAGACAGGATATTGGTGCTGAAAAGCTTTCATTAGCATTTAGTTACTTGTACAATTTTCTTAGGGGGTAGATCAGTCTATTCGGGCACGGTACTTTCGACCATTTGACCCTTACATTGATTCCTATTGATCTACGGAAGATTCCCCCGAATTAAAATGACCAAACAACGAATCAAAATAGATAAGTGATCTTCTGATAATCATGGTTGATTGAAGTTGTGCACCAAATAATATTATCTTCGTTGAGCGACCGATCTGTTAGCACGATTACTGGTTGCCTCATTAAAAGCCTTGCTGTAAAACCCAATTTGGGACAAAACCGATCGAAGAAAAAAAGAGTGCAACGCGTGCTTTCAGTCCTAATGTCATGCGCTTCCTGGTTCGAGATTGCCTCGTTCAATATCTGCAGATGTTAGCAAAACAAACAAACGAACAAGTGCAATTTCATACCTTAACAATAGTATCGCTTTAGGTGACTTATATTCCAATTGTTTGGTAGTTGTTTTCCCTCCATGGTTCCGAGCTTATAAGATCCCTTTCCGGTGACCTTCAAGGTGGTATAGGGCCCTTCCTAGTTCGGTCCTAACTTTCCGTCATTCGGATTTCGAGTGTTGAGTGTGACTCTTCTGAGCACCAGGCCTCCGATGTTGAAGTGTCGAAGATGGGCTCTCCAGTTATAATACCTTTCGATCTTTTGTTTTTGCGCCGCCATTCGAACAAGGGCTGCTTCCCTTCTTTTGTCCAATAATTCCAGATTGATGTTCATAGCTTCTCTATTTGATTCTTCAGTTGTGCATCGGAACCTGACACTTGGTTTGCCTACCTCGACTGGTATTAAAGCCTCAGCTCCGTATACTAGAGAGAAAGGAGAGGCCCCGGTGCTGGTTTTCTCGGTCGTGCGGTAAGCCCATAGAACCTCGGGCAGTATTTCTTTCCATTTTCCCTATGCGTTGGTTAACCTTTTCTTCAAGTTTCGTATTATGATTTTGTTGGTTGACTCAGCTTGTCCATTCCCACTAGGGTGATAGGGCGTCGATAAGATCCTCTTGATCCTGTTGTCTTTGAAGAACTTTTGTCACTTTTCTGCCGATGAACTGCTTGTCGTTATCGCATACGATCTCCGATGGCATCCCAAATCGACATATGATATGGTCCCAGATAAAGTCGATCACCTCCTTTTCTCTAACTTTTTCGTAAGCCTGCGCTTCAACCCATTTGGAAAAGTAGTTAGTAATAAAAAGAATAAATTGAGCTTTACCTGGCGAATAAGGGAGAGGGCCAACGATGTCCATTCCCTATTTCATGAATGACCATGGAGACAAGACCGAATGCAGTGTCTCTCCGGGTTAGTGGATCATCGGTGCATGCCTTTGGCACTCGTTGCACTTGCGAACGAATTCTTTCGCTTCTTTCTCCATATTGATCCAATAATAGCCGACTCGAATTATTTTTCAAACCAAGGATTCGAAACCGGAGTGATTCCCACATGAGCCTTCGTGTATTTCTCTTAAAATATACTCGGTGTCTCCAGGTCCAAGGCATATTGCAAGGGGGCCTCCGAACGTCCTTCTGAATAGGGTCCCATCATCGGATAAACAGAATCGGGCTGCTTTTGTGCGTAATGCTCTCGATTCTTTGGGATCCGAAGGGAGTTTACCTGAGCTGAGATATTCTATATACTTATTCCTCTAATCCCAGGTCAAGCTTGTCGAATTGATTTCGGCATGGCCTTCCTCTACCACCGACCTTAAGAGTTGTACAACTTTTTCGGACTCAATTTCCTCGTCTTCGACCGACGATCCTAGGTTGGCGAGGGCGTCGGCCTCACTATTTTGTTCTCGAGGTATGTGCTGCAAAGTCCATTCTTTAAACCTGTGCAACGAGACTTGAAGCTTGTCCAAATACCTCTGCATTCGCCCTTCTCTGACTTCGAAAATCCTGTTTACTTGGTTGACCATAAGGAGCGAATCGCATTTGGCTTCGATTATCTCTGCTCCCAGACTTTTGGCCAGCTCTAAACCTGCAATCATAGCTTCATACTCCGCTTCATTGTTAGTCAATTTTACAGTCTTAATAGACTGTCAATAGTGTTTCCGGTTGGAGGTTTTAATACGATACCAAGCCCCGATCCTTTCAAATTCGAGGAACCGTCTGTGAATAGGGTCCACACTCCCGAAGGAGTACCCGATTTGGTTATTAATTCCTTTTCGACCTCGGGAATTAGTGACGGCGCAAAATCGGCGGCGAAATCTGCCAATACTTGAGATTTAATCGAGGTTCGAGGCCGATATTCGATATCGTACCCGCTTATTTCGATGGCCCACTTGGCTAATCGGCCGGATTGCTCGGGCTTATGCATTATATTTCTCATGGGGTAAGTTGTTACTACACATATAGGATGGCACTGGAAGTAGGGTTTTAGCTTCCTAGAGGCACTCAATAAAGCAAGTGCTAATTTTTCTAGATGCGGGTATCTAGTTTCGACTTCTCTGAAGGTTCTACTAACGCAATAAATAGGAAATTGCGTACTTTGTTCTTCTTGGACCAGGACCCCCCTCACCGCTACTTCCAAAACGGCAAGGTAGAAGTATAATTTTTCACCCGTTTTTGGCGTATGCAGCAAAGGTAGGCTAGAGAGATACCTCTTGAGCTCTTCTAACACGCGCTGGCATTCCGAACTCCACGAGAAATCGTTCTTCTTTTTCAGCAAGTTGAAAAATCGGTGACTTCTATCGGAAGACCTTGAAATGAACCGGCCTAAAGCAGTTATCCGACCTGTTAGCTTTTGTACAGCCTTTACACTGTCTACGATTGTAATGTCTTCGATGACTTTGATCTTCTCGGGGTTAATTTCGATTCCCCGATTCGAAACCATGAAACCGAGGAATTTTCCCGAGCCCACTCCAAATGCGCACTTCTCCGGTTCAACTTCATGTTGTACTGTTTCAGTACATCCAACGTCTCCTGCAAATGACTCAAATGTTCCTCTGCTCGCAGGGACTTAACTAACATATTATCAGTGTAAACTTCCATTATTTTTCCTAATTGTTTTTCGAACATTTTATTTACTAGGCGTTGATAAGTAGCCCCCGCATTGTTTAACCCAAATAGCATCACGTTATAGCAGTATGTACCATACTTAGTGATGAAGGATGTCTTTTCTTGATCATCCTTGTCCATTCGTATCTGGTTATAGCCGGAGTAGGCGTCGAGAAAGCTAAGGGTCTCGTGGCCAGCGATGGCATCGATCATGCGATCGATGTTAGGTAAGGGAAAAGAATCTTTAGGACATGCCTTGTTTAAATCTTTGTAATCTACGCACATTCTTAACTTATTTTCCTTTTTAGGAACTATAACTACATTTGCTAACCATTCCGGGTATTTAACTTCCCGAATGGATCCTATATTTAAAAGCTTGGTTACCTTATCTTTGATGAATATTTGCTTGACTTCGGATTGAGGCCTTCTCTTTTGCTTGACCGGCCGAAATTTAGGATCGATGCTCAGTTTGTGAGTCGTGATCTCCGGAGGTATCCCTGTTATGTCAAGATGGAACCAAGCGAAAGAGTCTTCGTTAGCTGAAAGAAAATGAATAAGTTTAGTCCTGAGCTCGGAATTTAAGCCCGAGCCCAGGTATACCTTCCGATCCGGTGCATCCTCTCGGAGTGAAATTTGCTCGAGTTCCTCGACCGTCGGCTTAGTTGCATCAGATTCGTCGGGGCCGACGAATGACCAGGGAATCCCGTATTCATCGTCTTCGATAAGTTCTTGTGCACCTTCGTTTGTTGAAGGCGATACCTGTGATTGCTATTTGGTTCTTTGAGAAGGGGCTATCGTTTCCGGCATTGCTTCTTCTACTGCGAACATTTCTTTCGCCGCATGTTGTTCTCCATAAACAGTCATGATCCCATCAGCTAATGGGAATTTCGATATTTGGTGCAGTGTCGAGGGTACCGCTCTAATATCATGAATCCGTGGTCTCCCGAGGAAGGCGTTGTATCTCATATCCCTTTCGATTACGCAGAATCTCGTTTCACGAACGGTACCGGCAGTGTTTACTGGTAAACTTATTTCTCCTTTGGTTGTCCCGCAAGCCATGTTGAAACTATTGAGGATCCGAACTTCAGGGATAATTCGATCAGTCAACCCGAGCTGTTCGATAACCCATGACCTAATTATGTTGGCTGAACTACCGGGATCGACCAACATACGCTTCACCTTGATTTTTTGTATAAGCACAGATATTACTAAGGCGTCGTTATGGGGTTGTATGATTCCTTCCGCATCCTCCTCGCTGAAGTGCAAAGCTCCCTCCATCGCGTAATCCCGAGTTACGTTTCAATAGCGGTCCTTGGGGTGTATCTACCCCACCGATTATCATATTGATCGTGTGCTGAGGCTCCTCCTGGTTTACTGGTCTATTTCTGTTCCCGTAATGGTTTTAGGCTCGGTCGCTCAAAAACTCTAGAAGGTGCCAATTTTCGAGCAACTGTTCCACCTTTTCCCTCAACTGTCGACAGTCTTCTGACTTGTGCCCATGTGTAACATGGTACTTACATATCAAGCTAGGGTCTCTCTTAGCTGGATCCGATTGCAGCGGTCGAGGCCACTTGGTATCCTTAATGCGACCGATGGCCGATACGAGAGTCGCTGAGTCGACGTTGAAGTTATATTCCGACAGTCGTGGTGCTTCTCGGTGACCAGCTGCTCTCTCGAAGTTGTATCTTGCCAATGGTCCTCGGTTCCTTCGATTAAGATCATTCCTCCTTTCTTGTCTCAGGGAACCCTGCCTTACTGGAATGGCCTTTCGGTCTCCAGGATATGGTCGATGCCTGTCTTTGTTCGATCTTGGCTCTCGATAAATATCTCTTTGAACCCTATCATGAGTTCTTATGGGGTAAGCGGATCCCGAGGGGGCCCCAGGTTGATCGTCCTCGACCTAGTCTTCGATTGGTATCGGTTGTGTATATCTGCCCAAGTGGCAGCCGGATATTCAATAAAGTTTTGTGTAAGCTGTTGTGAAGCCGTTGAACTTCGAGCGTTAAGCCCTTCGGTGAAGGCCTGTACAGCCCAATCATCAGTGACCGGTGGTAGGTCCATCCGTTCCATCTGAAAGCGAGATACAAATTCCCTGAGCATCTCATTATCTCTTTGCCTAACTTTAAATAAGTCCAATTTCCGTATCTCGACTTTGATGGCACCCGCATGAGCTTTTACAAAGGTGTCCGCAAGCATGGCAAAAGAATCTATGGAATTCGGGAGCAAGTTGTGGTACCAAGTCATTGCCCCCTTTGACAAGGTCTCTCCGAATTTCTTTAAGAGGAAGGACTCAATCTCATCGTCTTCGAGATCATTTCTCTTTATGGCGCATGTGTATGCTGTTACATGCTCATTTGGGTCAGATGTCCCATTGTATTTCGGAATCTCCGGCATGCGAAACTTCTTCGGTATGGGTTTTGGGGCGACGCTTGATGGAAAGGGTTTCTGTACGAATTTCTTTGAGTCCAAACCTTTTAACACCGGAGGTGCTCCTGGTATTTGGTCCACCCTCGAATTATATGTTTCTACCTTTTTATCATTGGCCTCGATCTTCTTCTCGCCTGACTCGACCCGTCTGGTCAACTCTTCGAGCATTTTCATGATCCCGACGTTTGCCCCCGATCCGCCTTCGCTTGGTTCCACTGTGATAGGTTCATTTTCGGGGATAATTTCCCGAGGAGGGCTGGTCCCTATCCCATTCGAAACTTGGCTCCGATTTGCAGCTGAGTAATGGTCGCTTGCTGGGCTTGCAACATGTTGAATATCATCCTGAGGCTAATCCCGTCCTCCTCGTCATTTTGTTTTGCCGAGCGGTATTCTCTTCAGACACTATTCGAAGGGCCAGAGGTCCGATCCACATCGACCGCTATTTGGGAGTTAGCGTCAATTGGGACTTCATTTCCTGGTGCCAAGTTGTCGTTTTCGCCCTGGTGGTTAAATTCGCCATCGACGAATTGAGGCACAGATTGAGAATGTGACATGATTGTACTGTAATCTGAAAGAAAAAGGTGTTCTGCAAAGAACAATTGTAAAATAGTCTGTGTAACAGAAAGTTGTATTAAACGATCACTATTATCCTTAGCCCCACGATGAGCGCCAAATTGTTTACCCTAGATTACGAGTAATAATTAAATTTATATGTGGTTTTAAGGATACGCGACCTGATTTAATACAGTTAAAGAATAAACAGAAATAGAGACTAAATTAGTGAACAAGAAGAAAAAAAAAGCAAACCGCCAAGATTGAGTAATGTTCCTGTGTTAGAAGCCCTTTGAAATAAAATATGAAGTAGATAGACCAGCAAAGTAGACTATAGCTTTTTTATATTGATTGTATATCGTGTCCTTTTTACAAATGGGGCTGTCTGTTTATATAGGAAAGGTGAAGAATTCTATACAAGGTAAAAATCTCATTTACAAGGTAAGATATTCCTAGAATTAATTGATTCAACGTCTTTATTGATTTGAGCCGCGATTCCCGCCGAGATGTTTGTATATCACGAGGTTTTCGGTCCTTCAGTTACGCAAATCTGATAACTTTACCATTGGATTTTTTACCCTGATCGGCCTCGACGATTCACTTCGAGCGCTTTGGCTTCGAGCTTCGTTCAGACGATATCCGGTCTCGGGCTTCTTATATTTGATATTCCGGTCTCGACCTCTTGGTTGGTGGCTCTAATCGACGTTGATCGTCGAATCCCAAAACCGGTATTTCCTATGTAAGTGATCGGATTCGACCCCATACAGAAGGCAATAACACAGTGAGCAAAACTGCAGCTTAACTTATAGAAGGTTAAATAATATTAAGTTGAATAATATGAGAATAAAAATCGAAATAAAGAAATAGCATAGGAACTAATATTTTTTCCCTTTAAGATATATGATTTTGAAACAACTCTTTAATCTCATTTTATATGAAACTAGTACTCCAAGTCAAATGGAGTAGTTTTTTCATCACTACAACATTGTTCAATAGTTTTTGTTATAAAAGTTGCAACTAATAATATTTATACTAAGTTTTAAAACTATTTCATTTCAAAAAATTAAATAGTTGAGATATAAATTTAAGTCTCCTAATTATGTTTTACTCTCCTATTTTGAATCTCGTCGTTATTTTTGAGATCACAAAACCGGAAAAAAAAACCATTTTTGTAGCACTTTTTAGTTAAGGAGTTGGAGCTTTCAAAATATAATTCCCTGAAACTTTATGTTTTGGTACAATAAACAAATGTGTCAGTGAATATTGATCTTGTCTTACTTAGGTCACCAAAATTTATTAAACATTTGAATGTTTTTGTGGGCCCCATTATAGAAGATGGCAGTATGTACAGCTTGTGATATTTCAGATGATGACTTCCTTTGAATGTTCTGTTTGAGAACTAAAAATGGAAAAAAAGAAAAAAAACGCAAAAGAGGCAATGAAAAGAAGAGTAGTGATGATGCATTTCGGAACTATCGTAAAAAGGAAAAGGGAACTATCTTAGGCGTTTGGATAATATTTAATTGAAATTAATTTTACAATAAAGGTTTTGAAGTTAAAGTTTAAATACAATATTTGAGAGTGTTATAAATACTTTTCTTAAATTTCAACTAAATATTGTCCGATCACTAAAACATATTCTTGAATTTGGCTATCTGAATATGTTCATTGATGCAAAAGTTGACCAATTAACGAGGAACTTATGCAAGGTATTATTTTTTTTTTTTTTGTGTAGATTTTTTATTGGGTTTTTGGTATTCTTATTGGGTCTCTCGACTAAGAATTCAAGTCGCGTGAGTCCCGCTAAAGAGAGAAGCATTCCCTATTAGAAATTTTTTATTATAAAAATGATACCAAATAACTACAGTAAATGACTACTATTTAGAAATTAACAAATATGTTTTGAATTTTAATTTTTTAATTGAATTTTTTGGGACATAAATTTGCCTAAATTGCATAAGGCCCACTGCAAAAAGAAACGCTCTTCACCTGCACGTGTTTTTTTTGTAAAGACACAATCCCACGGTCCAACTAGTGTCAATTTCAAACCCCTATGAATTAATGCACAAGGTACATTAACACTAGTGAATAATAGTAGTAGTAAACAAGTAAAGGAGAATTCTTGTGTGACCTCAATCAATACCAATAATTGCCACATAGTAGTGGTAGATAAACATGGTATGTGGGAGAGAAACCATAAACATTTCAAACTTTTTTTATATCTAATTTAACCTTAGTGTAATGTTGTGTCTTAGTTTTGAGCCATTCGCTTGTGTTTGGTTCATATCCTTTCCTTTTTTGCTTTACTAGTTAAAAAGGCAGTCCGGTGCACTAAATTTTCGTTATGCGCGGGGTCCGGAGAAGGGAAATGATTTATTGTACGCAATCTTACCCTATATTTCTGCAAGAGGCTGTTTTCACGGCTTGAACCCGCAACACCTTCTGATCACATGACAACAACTTTACCAATTGCGCTCAGGCTCCCCTTCGAAAGTCTAATTCTAAATATGCCTTAGGTGAATTTTACGTGAAGTGGATGCTCATAACTTACAATAAGAATGTCGTTATTTACTTAGTTAGCTCACTTACACTTCCAATATGTATTTGTTTGTTCAAGAAAAGGGTGCAATCTTTACTAGGGGTTATAAAGTCTTTGGCTTTTTTAAAAAAAAAGTCACATTGGTCTAATGCCTCAATCAGGGGCTGAGTTCGATGTGCAAAGGATTCATCCGAATCTTCTCCCCAAAAAATTATACTATACATAAATTTATAATTATTTTTTATGTATATATAATATGTATTAAATCTCTTTGAATTATTCATGTGCATATTTCTTTATATTTAGAATTTCTTAACGAAATCCTGGCGTCGCTATTGGCCCAATAAGTGGAGAACAAAAATATTTGCCGCATTCACACTTTAAAGGCAAGGATATTTGTCTGATATGCCTCAAATAAATAAAGAATAGTCTGGTACATAAAGTATTTCATGTTTACTTAAAGTATTCGGAAAAAAGATCTCACCTTAAAAAAAATAATATAAATAATTTATTCTAATGCAAGCATTAGTTGCTACTTTCACGGATCGAGTAAATGTAACAGGCCGCGTTTGTCTCTTGAATACTCCCACATAATAGACCATCGCTTTATCTTATCCAACAGGACAACAAAATGGTACTTTGACTTTTCGTAGACAATGTGAACCCAGTATTTTTACTTTTTCTTTAATCCTTAATCCTTATAGTTAATATGTGACTTTCGGCTTGTCAAATTAAAATGTTGCAACCACCTTTTTCATAGGCGAAAAATGAGTTTTCTTTTGCTCTGTTTGAAACAGAATTGCAAATTGTTACGTGTGCAAGTGATATTTTGTTTTGGCTTAATACACAAATTGACACGTCAAACTTGCTTAGTTTGTAAAATCGGTTTTTCTACTAAGGGCCGTTAATTTTTTTCGAAAATATTTACTTTTTTTTAAAATAGTGTTTGACAATAAATTTTTTAATTATCACTTGAATTTGAATTTTAAAATTTTTTAAAATTTTAAAAAACTCCAAAAAAAAAAATTTAAATTTTTTTTACTTTAAATCACTTACAAAAATTTTAAAATAGCTTCAATTTATATTCATGTCCAAATACAATTATAATTTTTAAATACCATTCACTTAAAAAAAATTATTTTTTCGGAAATTTCACAATTCTTTATGTCCAACGCCCACTAAAACTTCTTTCTTTTAAAAAAGCACCTCTATATGGTAAGATAAACTCATTTAATTGTTGCTTTTAGGTATGTAATATCTTCGAATTTACAAAAGTAAATTGTATAAAAGAAAAGAAAAAAAAACTAATTAGGTGTAGTAGATTGACAGGTACAACATCAAGGCGTTGATTGATGAGCGATTGCCATTGCAGCGACGGCAACTACAGCAATCCATAATATATTAGTAAATTGAATAAAAGAAGTAGGTAGGGGACCACCCTCGTATATTTTGACACGTGTTAATAGGTCAGCCCCATAATTCCCCTTCCTATGAATAGCCAAAAAGTAGCTCCTCCTCCTACTCCCATTGCTGCCGCGTCTGATTACTCCTTTTCCAAAATTAATATTATTATTATTATTATTATTATTATTATTATTATTATTATTATTATTATTGTTATTTTTATTATGTCCAATAAAATTATACTCTCTTTCGTTCCACATAACATTCTTTTCTTTTTTGACTGTCCTAAAATTATCTCTTCCGTATGTTCAATTTTCCTTTCAAGCAACCACATTCAGCAGTGACATCGAAACGAAGGTCGAAGGACCATTCGATTCATTAAGGGGCATAGCAGCGCCCTCGCCCGGCGCCATTTCCGGACCTAGCAGCCCGGACAGGGGTGCGAAAATAGCAACAATTAATGGTAGAGCGGAAATTGCTTCTGATTTGATGATTCCACATTTTCTTATTTGAAATAATTTGTGTTTTAAAGCACTTCGCTCGACCAAGATAAACATATTTTAAGCTAACTACATATTTTTATCCATATAGAATTGATTTACAGTTATATAAATATATATGATTTATTATAATTCACAAGTTTAGAAGTTTGTATTTTTTTTTTAAATTTTGTGACGAGTCCAAATTAGAGGTGTATCCAACTTGAGGGATATAGTTCACGTGAATCCATACTCCTGTCCTTAAATTATGTATAATAATGTTTATATTTTTTCAAACTTATTTAAATATATGCGTGTGCACCTATGTTAAAAGACTCTTATAGTATAATTATTATTAGATATACCTTTACAAGTAAAATTGGCAATTCAAATCCCATTCTGAACGGTTTTGTTTTCAGCATGGAGTATAAATATATGTAAAAATTATTAAAATTTTAAAAAAATATAATTTTGAACCTATAATTTCCAGAGTATAATGAGTTAATGGCAAGAGACTAAAGTTAAATCCGTCAAATGTAAATTCTAGATGCACCTATTTACAATATTACACTCATCCTCTTAAAATCCTGAACCCGCCTCTAGTTCAAATAGTATCACATAATTTGAGACAAAAAAATTTCATCCTAGTATTTCTTCCACTCATAAAATTTTAACTTTTTTTAATATAAAATATATGTCCAAATAGTATTTTAACTTCTAAAAATTATTTTTGACACCATTTCAAATGTTGAAAAAAACTTGTTTTCAAAGTGTCAACTAATTTATTCAAAGGGTAGCTAAAAATCAAAAGTTTCGTTGTAGCGATAGGGTGGACCAAAACGGGATCTTTAGCCGGCTGTTTCGGACTTGGTTATGTGCATTACGGCGCGTGCTCCCGACATTGGTCCCAACAAATTTAAGAGGAGGGCGTGACGCGTGGGAAACAGTACGGAATTTTAAGACCACTGACTCGCTCTTTTATCTCTGTTTCTGGCAACAGCAAAAGTCTATTCCCTACTCCTACGCCTGTCCCTACTCCCCCTACACTTCTTTTCATTTTCTGCTGTTTTTCGCGCGCGCTCTTTTTCTACTCCTAGTACTAGTATTACTAATACTACTTCCCTTTTATCCTGTTTTCTCATTCCATAATAATTTCGTTACGGCGCTCTGTTTGGAAACCATTATCTTTAACCTCTTTTTTCACCAAATTTTTCTACTCGATTTGAAATTTTGATTAATTTCGATTTGTTTTCTAAAATAATTCGTAGATATTTTTAATATGACATGATATTATTCGTTATAAGTAAAGTCTGTATTATTTTTCCAAAAAAACTTATATCATGAAGAAATTCATATACCTTATATGTTGGGTCGTAATCTTTTCAGCCATCAATATGGGATTTTGTTCGCACCTCTATTAAATTTGCAATGTAAAAGGAAATTTTTACCTTCTATAGCAAAGGTATACACCCTATTTATTCTAAACTCAAATTATTTTAAAATATTATTTTCTATAATTACCTTTTATGTTTTATAGCAAAATAAGTATTTACGATATATACTATCATTGATGCATGAGATACGGTATTTTATGTTTTTCCTCTCTCTTTTTTCAATTAACACTAGATTCTCTGTCAAAAATTTTCTTCTCTCTCTCTTCGAGCAACTCAAGATACACGCCTTCGAGCAACTCAAGATAAACGCCCTAGTATTGATGGCCGATGAGAATGAAGAAATCTCTCTCTCTTCGAGCAACTCAAGATACACGCCCTAGTATTGATGGCATATGAAATATTAGAATAGAGTAGAAGGCAGCAAGGAAATAGAAAAGAGTAATGTAATGAACTCTTAACATAAATTTGTTGTACGAATCCGACGAACTTTCTTCTTTTCTTTGCTATTTCGTCACATGCAATAATACAAATACATTGTATTTTGTACGAATTCACTCAAACACATTATATTTTTATATAGATACTTTTCTTGCCTGTATTTATGAATTTCGAAGATTTATATTTTTTTAATACAACTAAATACACATGTATTCATGCATAAACATTGAAATACACTGGATACAAACATTAAAGTAGAACATAATATAAATAGTGAATATATTTTTTGTTAAATACAGTGAAATACAGTAAAATATACTGAATATAAATAGAAATAATGAGAATACAACCAATGAAATATATTAAATACAATAGTAATAACATGTACTAGGAATAACTAAAATATCGTTAATACAAATACATTTGAATACACTAAATATAAAATAGCGAATACATAAATACAAATATTGAATCTAATGAATGCAACAGTAAAAATATATATTTAAACACACTAAATACAACTGAAAAATTATTCTGGTTAATTGGGTTGATAACGAGGCATGTTAGAATTGATTTTGTTGAGTCGTAATAGGAGTGTATCATTCTAATTGATATTATTTCCGTTATTAGACAGTTGAACATACCTATTTTTAGCTGATTGTCGTTACTGTATTCATAAATACATGCGTGCATAGTTGGACTGCTCTAATTTTAGGCACTTTTTGTTGCTGTATTCATGAATACAACAGCGCGAATACATCTAATACACTACCGCAACAAACTGAATAATAACTATAGAAAGTAATTATGTATATGATAGTTATAAAAAATTAATAGCCACTAAACAATAATGGTTTCTGAAAACTCCTCGTGTAAAAGACCCGTTAAGAAAGAAAGTGTTCCCTATTAGAGTTTTATTCATTCCTATAACTTCAACTTAAGAACTCTAATTACGGACAGAGGAACACTGTTTATCCTACCATTACTCTTAATAGTAGCTATATGTAATTATCAGGCTTAGTCATTACGCAATATAGTAGTCATTGTTTTCGTTCTACATTATGTGATATAGTTAGTAATATAATGGTCAAACTGTCTAATTTATGCTACGATACAGAATTTTTAAATGCATTGAAATAAAAATTTAGAAATTTAGGAATTATGTAAAAATTTCTAGAAGTTACAATAGTTAGCAATTTAAAATATTTATAAATTAACCTGGTCATACAATTTTTTTAATTCTCTAATTATTAAGTGTGTCATAAAAAGTGGAACAAAGGGAGTGCAAAATTCTGTTTGTTTCACATAACATAGTTAGAATGTAATTTCCTGTTATTATTTGGTCGCACAAATGTAAATAGTGTAAATACCTCATGCTTTATAATAATAAAAAAACAAAGCTCCGTAATTAGATATAATTAATTCTGTATGACAGAAGCATACAAATAGGAGAAAAGAAATTTACAATTCCAAATGCAAAAGTAAATGGGGACCAATTAAGATAATGATGGAGCAGGGACAAGATAGGTCTGGAATAAGTTTGACATATGAATAGGTGCAATCTTCGATTAAAATGCATATGACACTCTCAAATTGTACAAGAAAAAGGAAAAACATATACATATTGAGAATTAAAATACCCATGACTTGGCCTTATTATTGAGAGTATGATTGTTTTAGTATAATGATTTATTAATTCAAAAATATACTTCTAACAAATGGGGTAGTTGATATATTTCATATTGTGTCAAACAGTACATAAGTCTAACTGGCAGAATCAAGATTTTTCACTTCAAAATATAATATAAATATAAATAATAAAATATTAGTTTTAAAAGGTCCCGTTAGTAAAATAAGTGCTGTTAGTAAATAAAATTTCTATTTGATAAGTTTGTCCTTGTCTTTAGGAAGTAATTTTATACGTGAGTAGTTATTTAGTTTTTAGGAGAAAGCTTTGTAGGGTATTCCTAATTTTTAACTTAAGTCTCCTGTGTTTTTTTGCTATATAAAAACTGCAGTAGCAACAATGAATTGGATTAATCAAGAAATTTTTTTTTTCTCGTTTACAGTCTCTTTCTCTATTCTACTTTTTCTTCTTGAATCTGTTTTACTATCAATAAATACATGTGAACTTTTGAATTGTGTTAAAGTAACTCTGTTGTAGGATTATTTTTTTCAAAATTTTTCTTAACATGATAAAAATTCAAATGATGACGCTAAATAATCTTATTTGTGCAAATTGCCCTTTATATAGAGTATAAGCATAATAAATCACCTTTTCATAAATAATCATATTCTTTATATTCATAATTTTCCGAATTCTTTTTAAATAATATCATAGGCGATACAATAACTAACACTTTTACGCGACTTTCTAGATTGGTTAAAGTATACCTCATGTTCAATTGTCTACTAAAAATATAAGCCATAGTATATAGCTCTCTTTTCGAATTTCAACTAAATATCTAGTAAGTGGGAACCGCTTATATGAATTTTCATGTATACGTTCATCTTCCTTTATCTCATTTTAAAAGGTCTAAAATATCTTTTAGTAGGAGAAATTGATTACGACTCTCAAAAATATCTTTATCTAGTGAATATCGTGATAATAATATAGCAGTATTATATTTAAGATTTAAATATGTGGAGTGTATACCCACTGTTTATATCTTGTTTGGATTGTTGTACATGTCATTTTATAATATATTTTATTATATTGTATTGTTTGATAAATATAATGTTTGAATAGATTGTATTATTTGTTGTTGTTTCACGATATCACGCACTAACAATACGAAGAATAAACTTACAATATTGCTCAGAGAAAAAGGATACATAGTAGAATTATTATGTAAAAAAATATAATTATTTAATAATAAAAAAGAACAAGATAAATTGGAGAATAAGTTAAAAAATAACATCATCACACCAAATTTATTATTTCATAAAAAGACACTGTTTATTGTTACGTAACGATAAATTTGATAATACCATATAATAAAATTAAAATAACTATTAAAATAAATATTATATTTAAAGTACCATCCAAACAAGCTGTTAAACTAAACGGTATTGTTTTCTCCTCTCCTACTTTTGATACTACTCTCTTTCTTCTCTCTTCTTTTCTTTCTCTGTGCCAGTTGAAAAATGAACTCAGAACTTTAAACAAACACTATACACTACTACTCCTCTATAGTATTAGCCATATTGGCCATGGCGTTTCAAGACCATTTTTCTCAAGAAATGGCTACTCTTCATCAACAACAACAAAACGCCGCCGTTTTACGTTCCGTGTTACCAGAAGATCATCAATCTCCTCGAAAATCCCCTCCTACTTGGCTCAACACTTCTCTTCTCCGTCAACATAGCTCAGCCGCTGCCGTCGCCGCCGCCGGAGGCAACGGCAACAACTTCCTCCACCTCCAAACCTCAAACTCCGACTCCTCCAACTCTAACAACCAATGGCTTTCTCCTACCGCCGCTGCATCCGCTGGCGGTGGCGGCGGAGGAGGAGAAGAGCATAACGATGTGAACACAAATAATAATAGCAACAGTAATAATAATAATGAGGAAGGTGAGAACTCGTGGGAGAGAGAGAAGTGTAAAGCGGATATATTGAATCATCCGTTATACGATCAGTTACTGTCGGCACACGTGTCTTGCCTGAGAATCGCGACGCCGGTGGATCAACTGCCGCGGATTGACGCGCAGTTAGCTCAGTCGCAGAACGTGGTGGCTAAGTACTCTGTTCTCGGCCAAGGTCAACCGCCTCTAGATGATAAAGACCTCGATCAATTTATGGTAACTTTTTTTTTTTTTTTCATTTCTTCATATATTTTAAGCTTTCTTACCGTAACTCATCCATATGCTCATATCGATGTGTTTGAATTTTCACGTTTAATTTCCAAAAAAGTTATAAAAACATAGAATTTTTGTTAATTTTGTGTTGATTTTTAAGTAGCAATTTTACAATCTATTCGGCAATATTAATTGGAATATTATGTAGATTTATTTGGCTATGATTTTTTTTTTCATATTGTAGTTGAAGGCTTAAGTTCTGTGCACTATCGGTGTTAAAACAATAGGTAAGTATTCATAGAAAGCCTGATATAGGAACATGGAAAATAGAGCAGTACTTTGTCAATGCATACAACTGAAATCCTATAGTTCCAATCAGTATTTTTATGTAGTTTGTAAATGTTCAATCTTTTTTCTTCTTTTCAAAAAGATGTTTAAGGTGTTAATATAGGAATTTACACGAAAAATTTGGATATGTTAACCTTTGTACTCTTGAACTTTAAAATTCTTATTAGGACGGAGGAAGTGTTAATTAAAAACATTTCACCAAATTCATATGCTTGGAAGCTGAGCTCAGCCGGCGCATATTTTTGGCTGTATTTGGTGATTTGTAGCTTACGCCATAGAACTTGGAAGCCATTGACCAATGTTTATGTAGAGTGGAATATGAATAGATTGTCCTTGATGTCATTGGGGTGAGGTGGATCATGAGGAAATACAATTGAAATTGTTGTGGTTTAAATTTTTTCTTTTTGGGCTCTATTTGTATTTGCCTATTCGGTGATTGGAATAGCTATTTTTGATAAGGAAAAAAAAAAAAAGCTATTCCAATCATAGAATAGCTGAAGTAGGTGAGTACAAGAGTTGAATAAAAGGCTTAATCTTTGGTTTCTCTTATTATTCTGATGATTGGCAGTGTTCACTGATATGTGTTTATCTGAAGATTGCTTTTGAACTTACCAAACTTGAACTTTTCATGGAAAAATAGTCATTTCAACTCCATATAAACCTGTACAATGAGTAGAGTTAATTCGGTCTAGGTGAAAATATGGTTGTGAGTTGCTCTCTTGATTGTTAAACTAGTTTTGCTGTTCTTTGTGACGAGCATTCTGGTTTTTGAGATCGTTGCGTGAACTTGTAACAGTGGTGCACGCAGGAATTTTCTAAGTGGTGTCAATATTTGAAGAAGTAAATAAATGAATAAATTACTGTAATGATAAACGGTGTCATTTTTATATTTTTACCCAATAATTTAATTTAATTTATTATTTATACATACAGATTGCGAAAATATTTTGATGAAGCGGTGTCACGTGACACCGCTTCAAGCAGGAGCCTACACCCCTGCTTGTAAACCTTTTAAGAAATATGATTCCTTGAATGGTGGTTCCTTGTTCAAGTTCTCTGCATCAATGGATTCTGTCCATCTATTCTTTTGAGGATTTCAGCTGTGCTTCTATCTTGAGCATATCTCTAAGAGGAATATTTCTGAGAGTTCTAACTATTAGTAAGATCTTAATAGAAATATCTAGATGTCACATCAAAAAGGAATCTTTTTATCCTATAGGCAGCAGGCTAATAATTGATGGCCCCTAATGTTAGGGGGAGTGCTTTGGAGAATCTCCTTAACATAGTTTCTGCCTTATTGCTAACTGTTGATCTCTCAGTAATAATGGTGAACTAGCTGATTTAACTAAGTATAGTTTCTTTCAATGAACTGAATACTTACCTAGGTAAATTTTTAAAAGAATTCATGTGCTGCTGCTCAATAATATAAAAAGGCCAACTTATGATTGATTAAGGAAAAAGGAAAAAAAACAATTTTTTATATGATTATGATTTTTGAAAGATGCTCTTGCTATTTAACTGTCTTATAAGTATAAGAAGTTGAAAAGGAAACAGAACAAGTTTGTATATGATGTACTAAATCTACAGTTCAATGCTACTTTTTGTTTCCAATTTGAAGTAGTATATATTTATCCATAATTATGGAATCCTCAAGAATAGGGGGAATGTTTACTCTCCTCTAGTTTTCATTCTTTAGTTCAATGTTGTCAATTTTATGGAAACTATGAACCACAGGTGCTGATATCAGTTTAAAACATGTTCATGCATACATTTCTGCGTTTTTCTCCTTTTAATAATCTTAACAGCATATTTTATAATCAGAAATTTAATCAGTTTATACACACATTAAGAGATATGACAAATTATCTCATATTTCATGTAATATTTACGTCGTCTGATTTATCTTTGTTTCTTCTGATGTAGACACATTACGTTCTGTTGCTCTCTTCATTTAAAGAACAACTGCAACAACATGTTCGTGTCCATGCAATGGAAGCAGTCATGGCTTGTTGGGAGCTAGAACAATCTCTGCAAAGTTTAACAGGTGACATAGTTTTCTACTGTCTTTTTCTTAGTTTTCTTTTTCGATTGTTTGCTGTGCTGCCTATACTTTTGTTCTTGTTTTAAACTTTCTGAGTAAAAGTTCACATCATGTCAATTTATCCTGTCTCTCTTTTTCCTTTCCATTGGTTTTTTCATCGTCATACCTTTATTGTTAATATTACGGTCATTGCCGTGCCAAGATACCATGCGCTTGCAGTTACACCACAACCTATGTTGCTCGAACTCTTTAAAAATATTGTCGGGTGTGTGTCGGATCCTCCGACTACGCACAACATAAACCACAACCACCGTATGCGGTTCTCATGATTGACTTATTATAGGATTTGTGCATCTGTTATAATGGATAGAGTGCTAGCTAGCCTCATTTCTCTAATTCACATGATATTCTTAGTGATGGTTTTTATGTTGTATTTGATCACTAAATAAGTGAATTATACTCTTTACTGAAAAGAGAAGAAAAGAATCTCTACTCCAGCATTTCTGCCGTTATATACGCATGTAGGCCAAAATTGCACTGCTGACATATAATTACGGATGATCTGTCAACCAACAGGAGTAGCACCAGGGGAAGGTACAGGAGCAACCATGTCTGATGATGATGATGACCAGGCAGATAGTGACACTAACTTTTTGGATGGAGGTTTTGATGGATCAGATAGCATGGGCTTTGGTCCTCTTGTACCTACTGAAAGTGAAAGGTCCTTAATGGAGCGTGTTAGGCAAGAACTCAAGCATGAGCTCAAACAGGTAAAGTAACATAACTTTTGGCTGGTCTAATAATTTTGAAATCATAATTTAGTAAAAAAGAGTATTCCTAACAGGTTAAACTTGTAGATAAGGTGGTCATCAAGGGCAGATTTAGGGGGGCGGAAGGGGGTTCAACCGAACTCCTTCACTTGGAAATTACATTGTACATATAAGGCAAAATCTGTTTTTTACCTCTGTATATTATATTTTGAATCTTCTCGACACAACTCAAAACCATAGCTTAGTCGCCATGAGGGTTCAAAATCTTTGTGAGGTTATTGGTTCAATTCCCATTGGCCACATTCTCTTTTAGTTTTTTGAATTTTTTCGTTTTTTGAACCCCTTGGCAGAAATCTCTCTGCCATTGGTGGTCACACCATTCTGTATGTTTCAAAATATAAGAGGTCCTTGGTTCACGTCTCACAGTCACTCATTGTTAAAAAAGATGTGAGGGGTCGTGAGGAGAACATAATTAAGTAAATAAAAGCGTATTCTCTCTAATAACTTAAACTTATAGATGAAGCGGCCATACCGTTCAACTTATAGGTTTTCTTTTTCCTCTAGCTAATGAGTTTCTTGATTTTGTTTTCATTAAAGGGTTACAAGGAGAAGATAGTTGACATTAGAGAAGAAATTTTACGAAAAAGAAGAGCAGGAAAGCTGCCTGGTGACACTACATCTGTATTGAAAGCTTGGTGGCAATCACATTCCAAGTGGCCTTATCCAACTGTAAGTACCAAAATAAAGTTCCTACCATATATTCAAGAACCTATTTGCTGCTATGTCTCTCACTTTATGTGAACAAAATTTATGTTAGGAGGAAGATAAAGCGCGATTAGTGCAAGAAACAGGTCTGCAGCTAAAGCAGATTAACAATTGGTTTATTAACCAAAGGAAAAGGAACTGGCATAGCAATCCATCGACATCGACTTCACAGAAGAGCAAACGCAAGAAGTAGGGCGATTACCATCCCTTTTCATTAATCATGTTTTAGGATTTCTTTTTTATGCTAACCGCGATATTCAAATAAAGTAGTGCAGGTGAAATCAAGCAGTGAAAGACTGATGTTGAAGTATGAGAATATGAAGTTTTCTATGTTGTAGCAGAAAGCCAGTGTAAAGCTGATTAGCAAACAAAACAAGAATGGCTAGATTTGGGAACTGAACTACTGAGTTTTTGGCTGATGAATTGAAGTAAATTGACCACTGAAGTTCCCAACTGACCTGGTTGACTAAAATATGCTTTAGAAAGAATATAGATACTTGGGAGAGTAATAGCACTCATTTATGAGGTTTTTATGTCAAAGCCTTTTTAGTACAACAGGTTCCAGTTTATATAATTTTGTTTCTCCCACTTATTGGAGGCTATGTAATTCTGAATGCAAGTGTTGCTCATTTTTGTGAATGGAAGATGTAGAATATTATTAGATTATCCAAACTCCACTGAGCTAGGAAGGAAAAAAAATCTAGTATTCGATTGGTTGGTCTAGATTATGTGAGAAACTTAAAGCATTTGAGCTGTTAATATTATTCTGTTTCAGAAAGAATGAGATTACTGAGTCTTTGGTCGGAATCAAACAAGTTCTAACATTTTCAATTATAAATATAGTGATTTTTATTATTATACATTTCATTAGATGTCTAAGTATTTAAAATATTATTCTACGAACATGGTTTTAATATGGATTTTTTCCTGCAATTCCTGCCAAAGCTTTTCCTTGTGTAAAGGTTGTGCTGTAAATTTTTTCTGGGGTCTTTTAATATGATATTCTTCACTAAAGTATTAGTTGGTGGGTTGGTATTGACCTTATAAGCACGTACCATTTAACTGTAGTATATACATTTTAGTGGCCGGTAATTAGCATCAAACGCATGTTAATGCGCAAAGTGATAGATAGACATAATTTTTAGAACAATTATTATGCCAAAAGTCCATACAAATTAGGATTGCTATATGAGTCCCCAGTGATCATGTTTCCATTTATGCCACATGATCGTATAGCTATTCCATTTAATTTAATTTTTAAAATAATCTAAAACCGTTATCCTATAAGTTACGTCTTTTGCTTTGATTAATGTGACAAGGAAAATGAGTGAAGGGAGACATTCAATATTGGGAGCGGAGTTAGAGATCGACGTGCAAGTTTGGTGAATCTAATAATTTTGGTCTAAATTATATATTTATATTTAAAAATTTATTTAATATGTATAAATTATTAACTTAAAAATCAATAACGTAAAATGATCAGAATTCGGAACCCAAAAGCTTTAAACCCTGGCTCTCTCTGTTCAAAAACCATAACTATAATATATAGAATCACTCAAAATTTTCATAAACTCGTTAGGGTGTACTTAACCATCCGATGATACTATATAATTTTTATATCGTCGTACACTCAAAAATAGTTTTACGGTTCATACGTGAACTTTGCGAGATAAATAATTACTAAAAACATTGACTTTATTGTCATTTGGATGGGTTCACATATCCAGTCTAATTTATTAAGGCAATATCAAGTGGTATAAGATTATACTAATTCCTTCCGAAGTTTATACAAGCTTGTTTTATAGTTAATTTACATACAAATTTATGAATGTTACACACTTCTCTCGACATCTTTCTCTCAATTAAACTTTCCTATAGTTAGATTACATCAAAATTTATGATTAATACACACTTTTCTTGACATCAAAAGTATAGTTAGATTATACTTTCTTTCATGGTGTTGAATTTTACAAGATATTCATGTTTTTCATTGACTTCTTACCTACAAATAAATATTTTAACTTCTTCAGCGCGAAAATTACCATTCGTATTTATATTTGAATTTTATAACAAATTCAAATGTAGTATTGAAACAAGAGTTCAATTGTTTTGAACTGAAACAAAAGAGCAACAAACTCTCATAGCTCAATTGGTTAGAGTACCCACATAGTAGTCAGAGATTTTGAGTTCGACTCGCAACAAGAAAATTCTGTATTTCTGTATTTCGCTTTGGTTAGATTCTAAACTGTAGTACTTTAAGAAAATTCATAAAAAAAAAAACATATTTCCCATTGTGACTCCCATTCCCCACCCTAACACTTATATCCCTTCTCGTCCAATTACAATGGGTTGGGTAACAACTGAAAATGGTGATAAAAAGCATTCAACTTGGGGCCCGTAGTTTAGTTCAAATCAAAATTTATGGGCTGGCCCAAAGAGATTAAAATGCGGAGAGGTCAATTATTATGAGATTTTACTGTAAAAATAGCATGGGCTAGTAAGTTTTCAGACTGGTAATTAAAAAATAGTCAGTGTTTGTAAAGTCATTAAAAAATAGCCACTATTTTGCTGAAACACAAAAAGTTCCAGCATAATATATTGGAGTAAGGAGCTCCTGCGTATAAACTTCCAGCATATTATGTTGGAACTCCAGCACACGGAAAGTTCCAGCATAATTTGCTGGATTATGGAGCTCCTGCGTATAAATTTTCATCTTATTATGTTGGAACTCCAGCATATTATGAGATTCCAGCACATTATGCTGGAATCTCATATGTAGAAAATTCGAACTGGAGCACATTATGCTGGAATTTTAAGGGCGTTTTGTTCAGATTTTGTGTTTACATGAAAATGTGGCTAAATTTTAGTTACTTTTTAAACTGTAGCTATTTTTCAATTACCAGTTATAAATTTGACTATTTTTTAATTTTTTTCTCCATTTTACTCCCACAATAGCCCAACAAAGCCCACAACAAAATAACCCTATTATTTACGTTTTACAAATTTTATCTGGTATAATCATGGTATAATCTGTATATGATTAGTATATGTACATTATACAATGATTATACATTTGTTATAAACTGAGCGTCACATAGGGCTATAAATAGTACTGAAACAAAAGATCAATTGTTTTGAAATGAAACAAGATAGCAACAAGCTCTCATAGCTCAGTTGCTTAGAACACTAGCTTATGAAGCACAGATCTTGAGTTCGACTCCAACAAGAATATTTTATTTTGTGTATTTTTGTATTTTGTCTTGACTGTATTCGTTGCGCGAGTGAATACAATCGATACATGTTATATCCTTTATATACATCCTTGTATTTTGTAATGGTTGTATTCGTTACGTGAACGAATATGGTTGATATAGGTTGTATTCGTTGCGCGAATGAATACAGTTGATACAGATTGTATTCATTGCGCGTATGAATACAAGTGATACAAGCTGGTAACAATTGAATAGTAATCATAAATGGTAATTAATTAAAGGCCAAATACATAAACAACCCCTCTAACTTAACATCAATTTTCATTTTGATACTTCATCTCAGCTCTATTCCATTTTGGCACTCCAACCCTATTTCTTATTTGTCATTTTAACACAAACTTTTGTCCAATGTAAGAATGCAGCGCATATTTATACTTGCTTCTAATGTGTAACAACCATCCAATTAGATTTGGACACCTGTTATCCTTGTCAACTGGGTTTAACCCAAATACTCGATCCTGTAAATTATTTACCCCAGATCGGTTCCTGATATAAAATTCCCTTATTTTTTCTGTAACTCCCAAAGTCGTCTGTCCTAATCCCACTCCCCAAGTCATAGCCTTTGGAGATGAAATCATCGATTATTGAAGGATTCTTCATCATGTAAGGGACGAGAATCATATTTTTATTATTTAATTCTTCATATTTCGATGTACAGTTGATAGTTACGGCTATTTTCGGGAGTAACCATTATTCATTGTCGTGGTTCTTGTATTGATAGTCGAGGCGGAGCCCTGAATTTGAAACTTTATGAGTTTAAAATTTTAGTTCTTTTAAGTTACTAGGTTTAAAATTAGTAATTTTTACATATTTCGTGAATTTCACAAGATAAATATAAAACTGTACAAAAGTTAGTGAGCCGAACCCGTAAGCGGAGGGCTAACTCTGCCCCTACTGATAGTGTCCATTGATCTATGCATTAAAGTTTTTTCTTTTTGTGTTTCTAATGGTTCGAGAATTGGAGACATGGGTTTACTTGAAAAATTCAAGCTTCGGATGAAGATCTGCGTTTGGCTTAGGGATATTACTAAATGAATAAACGAAAAAAAGAATAAAGAAAGAAACTGCAAAATTCCAGACTCTGAAGCTGTCATGGAGATGAAGAGCGAAATAGAAAGAAAATAAGGTCGAAACAGAAAGAAAATAAGGATTATTTTGAAGAAGACATGGAAGAAATAATGGGGGAGGAGGGTGGGGGATCTAAATGGAGTTTAATTATAACTTTATGGCCTTTTGTATTGGTGTATACATTACGCGAACGAATACGGTTGATACAGGTTGTATTCGTTGCGCGAACGAATACAGTTGATACAGATTGTATTCATTGCGCGAATGATTACAAGTGATACAAACTGATAACAATTTTATTTATCGCTAAAATAAAGTCTGATGCGTCTATCAACGAGAAAACTCAAACAATATAACAAATCAGTTTTTTGTGTTAAAATGACACAAAAGAAATAGGGTGAAAGTGCTAAAATGGAACATTGCTGAGATGGAGTGGCAAAATAAAAATTGGTGTCAAAGTTAAAGACATAGCTGTCTATGTATTTGGCCTTAAGCAAATCATAATTAATATGATAATTACGCTTTAAACCGTAGTGCTTTACTAAAATTCCTAAAAAACAAAGCAAAAGGAAAGTTGCTTGGCCTTTCCTATGCACACTACATAAGAAGATCTAACAATATTCTAACCATGTTGTATCACTTTGGAAACAATATTCAGGCATTATTTTTTTTCTAAAAATTTTCGATAACATGAAAGATAGGGGAAAAAGAGAAGAAAAGAAACAATAAATATTAAAGACATACCAATTACATAATATATTGTAATCGCTATCACTAAATTATAAGGGGTCATTTGGTACGACGGATAAATATAAATAATTCAAAATAAAAATTTAGTATTATTTTATTATTTGTTTGGTTACTAATTTTGAGATAAGTTATTATATGATTAAATACATTACGGGGATAAATTATTCATGCCACAGGATAGAATAATAATCCAAGATAAATTATCCAAGCAGTAAAAATGACAATCTTAAGATTAATACACATATTAAACAGATAATAAAAAGTAATATCAAGATAATTAATCCCTTTATAACCAATTTAAATAACTTCAGACCAAACGATCCCTAGATTTACACAATTATTCATTTGATTTATTTTAGGATCAATGAATCTCCCAAAAATCTCCCAAAAATCTCCAAAACGTTGCCAAGTTCGTCACTACCATTTTTTGGTCAATTTTCAAAATATTTCAAGGAATAGAAGTTTCTTCACAACGTGGGCTGCAGACAGCTTGTCTATAAAGGCGGCGGCTATTTTTATTCTAAGCCGTCTTTGGCCGGCTTTTATTTTAAATTTTTTATTATTTTATTTTCTCTTTTTTATTTATTGGTCAAACTTTATCTTATCCTATCAATTATTAATATAAGAAAGTTTTTATTTTATTTTACCTTGGATATAGTCACCATCGAAAAGAAGTGTAATTTTCTTTTACTTTACTTTTACAATAAGCACTTCAATCGTTTACTTTAACATGAAAGTTGTTTATTCTAGATTCCTTTCCTTTGCTAAAGGAACTTAACTTTTTTTTGGTTTTATGTTCAGGTGTCTGGTATTTGTATTGAGGTTTAAATAAATTTATATTTGTATCAAAAAATCTTATATTGAAAAATAAAACGCTTCTTACCAAAAGTATTATACAACAAGACCATGATTAAAAGAAAAATTAGCAAGAGTAATAAGACTGAAGTAGAAGTTGGCAACAGGTAAATCTACAAGAATTATTGGATTATCACATGATAACTTCTTACTTACAATAGGAAAAAGTTTTCTTTTCTGATTTGAAATCCTAGCCAAAATACATTTATGCCTTAACTAAACATGAAATAAAATATGGGTTAATGTCACATCATCTCAAAACTAATAACTATGATATTTCATTTCACCAATTTTCTTACTAAGATAATACAACACCTCTAATTATGGGGAAGAGGCTCATGTTAATTTTAGAATTGAGGCATCCAAAATAATAAATAAGTATCAAAGAATGTTAATCTAATAACAACATAAATTAAACTCTAACAATGAAAATTTTTTTACCTCTATATAACAAGTAAAAGAAATATATATAAAACCAATCTCATACACTTTAATTTTAGAATTGAGGCATCCAAAATAATAAATAAATATCGAAGAATGTTTATTTAAATGAACAAAAGAATTTTACCACTATATATAAGAAATAAATGAAATTATGTATAAAACCAATCTCATACACCTTTTTCTCCCCTCTAATTACACATAAATCATAAATCACACACATCTTAATATTTTCTTTTTTCTTCCAATAATAATTATCACAATCCAGCATTTCTCTGTGTATTATTATTATTAACAACAGAAGCAGAAAAGGGAGCAGGAGCTGCAAACCGAGAAGAGAAATTACGAAAAAGCCCATCATCATTTTCTACAGCTTCACCTCCTTCATCAAAGTTGAGAGCATAACTATCAGAATCATACTGAAACTGCTGCCCCTTAGATTTTTTGGAATTACAATATTTCCCCATTTTCCTAACAAAATTCTTCCATTTTGGTCCAGCTACAAGTTCTGAATATTCCTTTAATTCCTTCATCTTTGTCACAATCCATGTGTCTCTGTCTTCACCTTGTTGTAATAGTGAATTTGCTTCACCTTCTTTTGATTGAAAACAGGGGAATCTGAAACACCCACAAAAAAGTGAAGGTTCTTCTTGGTAAAAATAGTTTTCTGTTCCTTCTTGGGCATTTTCTCTAATGGGTGAATAATTGTTGTTCATCATCTTCTGTTTAATTTTCTTGAAAATTTCAGCAATAAGTTGAGCTTGGTGTCAGTGTTTTTGGGTTTTGGTTGGTTTTGGG